>JAAFCE010009125.1:3958211-4091559 GCA_013389805.1 Trigoniulus corallinus | reverse complement strand
GGGGCAATGCCCCATCTCCACTGCTAATCTTGATAGGGAAGTGGTCACTTCCACAAGGGTCTGACAGAACCTCCCACTGCAAACCTGGTGCCAACCCAGGAGAGCAGATGGAAAGGTCTATACACAAAAGACCACCGGTGGCAGTCATCACATGCATGGGGGCACCTGTGTTGAGAACAATGAGGCCATTGTGTGACACCCATTGTTCCACAAGTCGCCCTCGGGGGTTGTGACTGTCTGAGCCCCATTGTGGATAATGGGCATTGAAGTCACCCATAATCAAGAAGGGTCTTGGAAGCTGGGCACTGAGGGAGTGGAGGTCTGCCCATGGGATATCGATCCCAGGAGGTATGTAGAGGGAACATAGAGTGGTAGGCACATCCAGTTGCAATGAGACCGCCACTGCTTGAAGAGGCGTCTGCAAAGCAACCGGCACATGCATGCACCCATTCCGGATAAGGATAGCCACCCCTCCCACAGGGTGGCTTCCTTGCTGCCGGGTGTCTGCAAATGTTGTGTACCCCCGTAGTGAAATGGGGGTATCACTCTGACGCAGAATCTCCTGGAGGGAGATGCAGACAGGGTTGTGCCGAGAGATTAGAAGTTTGATCTCGTCCCTCTTGTGGGAAAAACCTCGACAGTTCCATTGTAGGAAATTTACCATCAAGTGTTCTTTGGTGGCTTATTTCTATTCCTCCCTTTTCTCCGTCCCACTGCAGAAAAGGAAGGGATGCCTTCAATTGGTTCATCCTCCTCCATCTCGAAGGAGGAATCCCCATCTTTCCCCAGTTGGGGCATGAAACCACCCCTTGCTCTCTGCCGTTGGCTAGAGAGTTTGGGTGGACGCACCAAGGACACCCGCCCCACTGTGGAAGTGGTAGGTGTCCCTACTTTCTTTCCACCTGTCTCACCCACCACCCTCTCCATGGAGGGGGCTGGCTGGACTGAGACAGGGAGGGAGGCCTTCACAGGAGATGCCTCTCTTTCATGAGCAGCATCTGGGGCCTCCAAGGAAACTGGCACCGCCATTATAGGGGGGCCCATGCATGGGCCAGAGGCGGTGGTGGAGCCGGAAGTAGCCGTGGAAACGGGGTCGGGGTCCGTCTGGCAGACAATGCTTGCACAGACCGGCACTCCATGGACCCCATGGGCCCGAGAGGGCGTCAAACGGATGAGAGGGGGAGTTGAGGTAGTGTGTCCGTCTGGGTGCAGACAGATGACACAGCAGCTGCCTTGGCAGCACCTCATAGGACACCGCACGACTGGGGGTCCCTGGCAAGGCTAGCAGCCGCCGCGCATCCGGAAAGCTGATACCCTTCTGGACATGCAACTCCTGGATTGCACGCTCCTGCAACCAAGTAGGGCAGTCCCGAGAAGACGTGGGGTGGTTGCCCTTACAGTTCAGACAAAAAGGTGCAGTCTTACAAGACTTTGGGGAGTGGTCTCCCTGCCCACAAGTGCCACACATGGCCTTGGCAGAACAGGAATTCTGGCCATGGCCATATCGTTGGCACTTGAACCACCGAAGTGGGCTCGGTATGAAAGGACGCACAGGCAAGCGGAGGTAGCCAGCCATGATGTACTCTGGCACCTTGGGCCTACCAAAGGTCAGCACCAAGGTGTCAGATGGCCGGGATTCTCCATCCCGTCGGACAGAGGTGCGGCGGACAGCCACCACACACTGGTCCCTAAGCTCCTCTGGTATTTGCTCCTCTGACTCCCCACGCAGATCGGGGCACCGCACCACACCTCTGCTGGTGTTTAAAGTGCGATGCGGTTCGACCACAACGGGGATGTCACCGAGTTTCCGCATTTTTAATAATGCTTCGGTCTGGTGATTGGCAGATGCCTCCACCAACAAGGTGCCATTGCGCAGTTTCTTGACCAAGGTCACATCACCGGCAATGCCCTTGATGGCTTTGGCGATAAGGAAGGGCAACGCCTTCCCCAAGGATGCACCATCCTCCCCGGATATGGAAAGAAACCGGGGAGGGTAGGAAGATGGAATAGAAGTGCTTTTGACTGCACCTGAGGCTTCCTTAGATGCAGGAACACACTTTGCATCAGCGGTGGAGCCTTGCACCTTAAGGCTAAGAGGCCGTTGCGTCTTGTTAAGGGCAGGTGCTGATGTATTTGACACCACAGGGGCATTCCCTGATCCAGTAGGGTGACTGGGGGAACGCGGCCTCTTAGTTGGAGCAGTGCTCGTCTCCATTAACTCACTGGCAGCTGGCCCACTCAGTTGAGTGGGACCGAGCCCGCCATCTTCCGGCTCAACACAAGTCATTAAAGAAGAAGAAGGGGGAGGGGTGGGGTTATTTGATGAGGCCCCCAGCCACGGATTTTGGGTTGCCATAATTTTTTAGAAATTATGTTTCACCGCCTGCAGGCCTCGCCCACCACGGAGCCCAACAAGGGGACGCCCATTCGGGTCCCCAAGGGTGCTCGGGAAGCATACCGTCAGGGTGGCATAATCCCCAAGTACCGGACCATTGGCATCGGGGTTGACTGCCGATCCACTTCCAGTAACCCTAGGGGGCATAACCACTTATGCGCCCCCGGCCGATTGACCAAGACCGGCCTACTGCCTTGGCCTCCCGTTTTCCCTGGAAGCTGTGGCCAAAGTGATGTGTTGGATGTGTAGGGCCGCAGCCCTAGACCCTCCTCAATCACCAGGATCCGCTTTTCCCAGGGGTGCGGGTATCCACGCATGGCAAACAAGTGGTTAGGCGTTTTTTACGGTCACCTCAGTGAGGAACCTACATCAACCGCGAACAAGTCAGACACTCAACCAATAAAGGAGAAAAGAAAGATACAACCAACCACAATGATGGTATCGTCCTGTCCAGACCATGTCATAGACAAACACGACAGTGGTGTTGTCCAGTCAGGGGCAAGAAAAAGTCACCCCGTTTTGTCGCCTCTTACGACATGCAGGTATGCAGTGTGCCTATTCTACCCTGGGCACACACGGGTGTTATTTTTGGGGAATGTCTTGTTCTTTTCTATAATATTATCTTTTAAAGTCAAGTATTGAATACTTACAAAATAGAAATTGAGATACAATGGCAAAAAATTGTAGGTGACAAAGTATTGAAATCGTGTCCTACTTTATTTCTATTACCACAACTTACTACACTCTATACCAGTGTTTTCCAAACTTTTTATTGGAACGGAACCCTTTGGAGCATTTAATCTTCTCATGGAACCCTTTGGAACATTTAGACCTTTCATGGAACCCCATACAGTGACAGAAAAAACATTAATTGATACAGGTGTGTGTGTGTGTGTGTTAGCATTAGCAGTTGAATTCATGGCCTAATGTTTTAGAAAGACACCCGAAGTTCATCTTCAACAGACAAAAGTCGTTCTCATTTCTTGTGTTTTCATTGTTGTTTTTATATTTTACCTTGCCATTGGTGGCACCCTTGGCTAGACCTCCCGGAACCCTGGTTAAAAAACACTGTTCTATACTCATGACTCCCTTTAATGAAATCACCCTATCAGATGCAGGAAACAAAAACGAATGTGCTCTTGTAGGGCTTATTTTTGGGGAAGGCCTTATATTAAGTACATCCTGAAAAATCTTGGTAGGTCTTACTTTTTGGTAGGTCTTATTTTTGAGGAAACACAGTAGTAAGTCATGGTAATAGAAATAAAGTTTGTCATCTACATTTTTTTGCCATTTTATCTCACTTTCTATCTTGTAAGTATTCAATTAATACTGAACTTTAAAAGATAATATTATAGGGTAGATTTAATTACTGTCAAAATTTTTGAATCTCAGGTACCATGAAGGCAAAAAAAAAAGAGTTATTCTGTTGAATACAATCTGTTGAATCTTGCAGTTTTTTTGTAAAGAGAATAAGTTGCATCTTGGAATGGTTCAACGTTGGTGAGCAGACTATGATGCCCTCAGCCAAAAGATGAAGAAAGGGAATGCAAAAAAGTGGAAGGTTGGATGAGGTAGGCAACCATTACATTCTGAGTTGGAAGATATATGATTGGATTGCCGATAGAAGAGCAAATGCTTTAGTTCTTTGCAAAGCTGGTATTGACATGAATCAGACACATGAGTGCCCATTCAGAGACATGAATTGCCTCTAAAAAGGACAACAATGCTATTCAAGTTACTAGATACTGAAGTTATTAAACGTGCACTAGCATTCAAGTCTTTCATTGATATCACAAACAACAATTGATTGGAAAGGTGCTCTGTCAGTATGTGTGCGTTCCACTGGCTATGAAAGTGCTCATGTTACTTTTGTTTTAGCAATTTGAATAGATGAAACAAAAGCTCCACCTTTAATTATCATTAAGGGTAAAACAGATCAGATTGAATGTATGTCAGGCAATTATATTCTTGAGATGGTGAAAGCTTGGTGTACACAGACAGCCATAAGAAAATGGACAGACCAAGTGCCACCTCATTTTTTAAGAGGAACCCCAAAAAGGGAAGAATTGATCAAAGGGAAGAATTGATCAAGTAATGATTCCTGATGGAATGACTGGCTATCTCCAAACTCTCGATCTTGCTATAAGTAAGCCATTCAAAGATTATCTGCATAAAGAAATAAATGATTGCATCAAAAATAGAATGGTGAGAAATCATTGGGGAAATTCTGTCTGGCCAAGTCTACAAGAAATGTTGATTTGGGTTAAGAATTCTTGGAATAAAATTAGCAAAACGTTTTCATTCAATGGCAGTTATATTGTGAGGCAATGGCAGTTATATTGTGAGGCAATGGCAGTTATATTGTGAGGCAATGGCAGTTATATTGTGGGTCAAGAATTTTTGGTATAAAATTTACAAAAACGTTTTCATTCAATGGCAGTTATATTGTGAGGCACGAACGATTAGGACCAATGATCCAACAAGAAATTATTTTTCAAGAAACTCAGGCTAATATGCACGATTTGGAAATCTTTGATGATATTCCAGAAGATGAGATGAATGTGTTTGAATAATACAATTTTTAAACAATTTTCAATACAATTACCAATTATTAACATTTTGTTTTCCTAAATAAATAAATGTGAATCGTTTTTCATGAAAAGAATATAAGACATTCCACGAAAATAAGCCCTAGTGTCATTTTAGGACCAAAATTGAAATAAGACAAGGACTTGTTTTCTGGGTAACACGGTATTAATTTAATTTGGGCTGCTAATTACTTTTAGGGCTACTTTTGTAATATCTCCCACTCAAAATCTAGCTCTAAATATTCAGTTCTATGTTGGGATCACCATCCAAACAATCTTTTCACGCAAATGGCATAGAGGGGCCAACGGATTTTTCAGCTGGAACTGACAAAACGAAGACTAGACAAGGGGTGGGGAACCTGCAGCCTTTTTTTTTTACTGTAATAGCCCTTACATACTACATTCAAGTAAATGAATGCGGCCTTTCGAAATGAAAAGATTCACCGCCCCTAGGCTCCCAACCTTTTAAGGGTTAACACCCACTTTTTCAATGAATGGTTTGGTTACCACACCGTCATCCCACCTATGGGAGGGTCGGTCTACAGATTCTGGCCCTCTACTCTCGCCTATCTCCCACCACGTCCCCGTCCACCTCACACACTACAAAATCTTTACAGACAACCAGCTCCCACGTCTGCTTTCATCTCCAGCTGCCCCAGGTGCTTCCAACCACTTGGGTGCTGTAATGGACCTAACGAGCTCCTCCTCCTCTCTTCGATTTCTTCTGTGATATCCCACATCCCCAGGCTACCTCTATCTAATATATTCATTCCTAGTTCTATCAGCTTTTGACACCACACTAATACAAGCAGAATTTGCATCTCAGCTATTTGCATTCTATTGCATGGCTGTTCCTCACTGCCAAATACTGAGCCATGTAGCATAGTTGGCCTAACCTCTGCCCTGTAATCTTCCTTTTCTACTTTATTGGAAACTTCCTATCACACAGGACTCCACATGCCTGCCACCATTTCAACCATCCCCACTGATTCTATGGGTAACACCCGAATCTATCTCCCTGTTGCTTTGGAACACTGATCATAAGTAATTTATCAGTTGTCTACCAGTTTGCCATGAGAGTACGTCACCATTATTTTCCTGCCTTCCCAATTGAAAGCAAAAACTCTCTATCGTCTTCATGTTTATCTTTAGTCCTCCATTTTCTATTGACGCCCTAATATCGTTGAAGCTTCTCTCTGCTTGACCTCTGGAGTCACTAACTTTACCTACAACATCTGCAAATAACATGCACTGAGGGGCCCATTCTCCTACTCCCGTCAGCAGTTCGCCCATAACTAGAATGAAGTGGATGAACTTAGTTCTGAACTTTGGTGTTCTCCAACCTTCACTGGGAAGCCTCCAGTATTTCACGAAGGAGTCCTTACCCTGGCTTTTCAACCATCATACATGTCCTGCAATATCTGAATAAACCCTTCTTCTACCCCTTTTTGTTTGGGCATAATACCTCCCAAACTACCTGCCAAGCAACACTGTCATAAGCCTTCTCCAAATCAATGAGGACTGCATGGAGATCATCCTTGCTGCCCTATGCTTTTCTATCATCTGCCTTGGAATGAAAATTGGTTCCATTGGGGACCTACTTAGAATGAAACCAAATTTATAACACTAGTTCTGTCCCAGACGCGACATTCTATCACTCTCTCCCAGGGCTTCCTAACTCATTAGCTACCACAATCTCGGACATCACTTTTGCCCTTGAATACTCATACTACCCAACTCTCACGCCATGCAGAAGGCATTCTATCTTCACTAGCTATCCGGAGAGTGGAGTGGCGAATTGCGTTTGACACACCAGTTCTCGGCCGATCACTGAAGTTAAGCAGCGCAACCCCAGCTAGTACTGACATGGGTGGCCGCTTGGGAAAACTGGGTACTGCTAATACCCAAAAATCGTCACATTAGTGTAGTGTCTGTGCAGTCTCTGCATAAGAACTATGCTGTGGACGGGGCTCTAATGACCTTTGTAGTTGAAGGGCCCTAAAACACCAACAAACAACAACAATAGCTATCCTAATGAAAGGATTCCCTAGCCTGCCGATTACTAGTATATGCCAGACTTCAATGGAAACTCTGCCAGGGTCTGCTTCATCTACTTAAGAGACTTGACAACTTCCTCCTCTGTTACAATGTCCACCATCCCAGAATATGCAGGATGGGTGACACTGTCGTCCTCTCCCCTTGAAGCATTGAAGAGGCTGTGGAAATATTCTTCCCCTCTTCTTTACCTCAAACAGGAGGAAAAGAACCCTACCTTTGTTATCCTGAACTGTTATGGCTTGGGGTATATCTTTATCTGCCCTATCTCTAGCCTTTGCAAGTTTAAAAAACTTTGCTCTCCCCTCCCATTGTCTCCTTCCTCTAACTGATCTTAGAGGGTCTCATACTACTTGTGTTTGGTCAAGGCAATGATCCTCCTAGCTGTGGTCTTGGTCGGCCTTTAGTGCATTTTAGACTCCTGGTCTCCTATCTCAATCAAAAGCGAAATATAGTCGATTATCATTTGAAAATCAGGAAGGCTTTTAAATTATTTCATTTGCATTCAGTCATTCAAGGAAGCTCTTTACAAGTGAGAGACAATGGATGTGGGGGTTGTATTGTCTGTTGTGTAAAGTCAGATTAATGACAGAAAGGAAAGGTCCACTCATCAGGTGACAAGTTTATGGTAAACTGGACTTAAAATGAAACTTATGCAGGGTCCACACCAACTGTGCTGCACCAAGCGAGAAACTGCTATGCGGTGCTGCAATAAGCAATCCCTTTTGACAGCAAACCACACAACATTGTGCAAAGTCGTGAACACGATCCACTTGATGCTGGTAAATCAAAGGAAGCTGCCTGTTCGTGCACAAGCTGTTTGGGCGGTTTCTAGACATTTTAAATTTTGCATTGTCAATACAATGATGAAGACACATGCGCTCCACATGGAACAGACTGCTCCACTGCAAGCACCTTGATCAGTTCTGTGCTGTTCAGTGCGTTTTTGCGCAGCTGCTCCGTTTCTATCAGAGCACTGTTGCAGGGAACGGTGCAGAACAGTTTGGTGCAGTCAGTGTGAACCCAGCATTAGAAATAAGTGTAACACATGTTGTTGCTAAGTTTTTGAATGGCTATGAATTGAATCACTCGTTCTACTTTTGTATTCAAACTATTTAGTGCATTTTTGCAAGTATTTTGGCAAAGGGCGGTAACTCGACCTCACAGCGCCCTTATTGTCTATTGAATCATAATCGCCCCCTTACATCTATCGTTACATCTTCGTTGGGAAAAATGGGGCTAGACTGTATTCTATGCAGCCAGCTGCTGACGTAATAATGAAACCCATTTGCTATTTCATTTACAGTGGATCCTCCAAAGTTGACCACCTCTATAAGTTGACCACAGTTTTATGGTTTGTTGACCCACCATTTGTAAGCATAGGAGAGTTAATTCTATATGATGACCAACTCCATAAGTTGTACCTTGACCACCATATATGAGACACAGTCTGTTAATTACACAGTCTTTTGACCCCCCACACGGTGACCAGCAAAATGTGATGAACATTACATGAGTGCTTGCCTTTAGTGCACCTTTTGATTTTGCTAATTTGGAGACTCCAAGTGTAAGTGTACACTGGCTGACGAATTAGAACACTAACAGACGACAACATTTGCCATTCAAGACAGGAAAACAGCGGCGATTTGCTTTCTAGGGGCGAACTATGGTGATGAAGGTGCAAACGGTAAAGTACTTAGGACCAACGTCCCAAAGCAATGGGGAGGTAGACTCGGATGTGACCCATAGAATCAAAGGAGGATGGTTGAAGTGGATACAGGCTAGTGGAGTCATGTGTGATAGGATAGTCCCAATCACGTAAAAGGGAAGGTTAGGCCCGCTATGATATATGGATCAGTGTGTTGGCAGGGAGGAAGAAACACGTAAATAGTATGGAAGTAGCCAAGATGAGAATGCTGTGGTATATGAGTGGGGTGTCGAGATGATAGTTAGGAATGAGTATATTAGAGGTAGCCTGGGGGGTAAGCTGACATCGCGGAAAAAATAAGGGAGAGTAGGTTGAGGTGGTATGGAAATTGTGTTGGGTGGACCCAGACCTCGTGGGAGATAGATGGAAGTGGGAGGAGCTATAACTTGCAGATACCCTGCCACACGTGGAATAAGGGTATGATGATGATGACTATATGTTGACCAAATCCTTACCGCCCTTGAGTGATCAACTTATACAGGTTCGACTGTATGCCTTTTTTCTTGTTGGTGTGCTTTCGTTCTGTCAACAACTGGTCTTATTATCTGGAGATTTTTCTGATCTACCCATACATTTTATTCCATGCAGAAAAAGTTTTTTTCACGTTCACTAACGACACCCTACATACTCCACAGGACAACAGTGTGGACAACGGTGGATTTCCTATGTGACAGAATGTTTACATGGTATATCCCTCTTGAACAAAAGAAGCAGTCTGTCATTTCAAGTTGTGTTGGACAAACCAGTTCTCGTGAGATCACTAAAGCTAAGCAGCGCAAGCCCACGTTGGTACCAACATGGGTGGTTGGTAAAGAACGTTGGGTGCTGTAAGTTTCCCCTCTCCTACATCCTCTACACCTACCTTCGAGATGTTATGGCTGCTTGGCTTACTCCCCAACCCATGAAATTAATCAAATCAAATGAACTGGCTGAGGCAGTCAAGCACTCAAACCATTGAACAGATCGACTGGACTTTAGATCGCATAAGAAGATTTTTCGAATGCAGGCTGTGTAGATTGATAGTTTCCTACGAGAAATAATATCTTATATGTGTGTGATACTTATGTACTGGCTGTGGTGGCGTAGTGGTTAGCACGCTCGGCAACTGCATCAGTAGTTCTAGGTTCGATATTGGACCGTGGTGGGTCGGCTTCTTTTGGGCGAGAGAGAAGTAAAACCGAGGTCCCGTGTTGGTGTGAGATGGCACTTGCACGTAAGAGAACCCTCTCTACCACGCAACGGGTAGATGAGGCAAAATTTCCAGGTGTAAGAGCCCGCCCCCTGGCGTCGGTAGCATTCCCCAACGAACACTAGACCAACGATAAATAAGTGTAGGGGCGCAGCTTTGGCCAGCAACCGGCTGCAGAAAAATCTTTGACCAATATATCGCCCTGTGTCCATTCTGAGCGACAAATGGGTACCCGGCCCTGCCATATGCAGGAAAAGGGTTAGGAGTTGCTTGCTTTTGGTGTGTGATACTTACATATTGCTGTAAATTGTTGGCTTTTTCTGATAGCCAGGTTGAAACGTCTCGTTGAAGTAATAGTTACTACTCCGTCCATATTCATGGTAAAATAAAGATTTGCCGACAGGACGATCGGGATCTTCAGAATCTTTAACAACCCCTGGATGATGAACAAAGTATACAATATACGTTCGGATTTTTACAAAGAACACTACTCTTCCAGACACCTGAGCGATCACACCTTGCAATCAATTGTGACTTACATTTAAGGCCAAACTGTTGATGAATTCCTTGTAAATTGGTATCAGAAGCTGACGGTGGTAAAATTACTTCACCAGTTGGAAGCATGAATTCATCATCTTGGGTACTACTCCAATTGCCCATAAGCCCACGAGTCAAATTCTGCAATTCAAATGAATATTATTATTATTGAGGTGCACAAAATCTCTAATTTATTCCACCAATGGAAAGGTTAGAAGATCCATTGGTACCCCGAAACACACTGGTCACTGCCTACATGCCGCAACTCCCAGCGAGCGCCTCACTGTCATTTCTAGCCCATTTCCTCCTATTCTAGGTTACGTAACTGTTTACCGTAGCGCAACTGAAAATACACAGCCGACTACCTCATCATCATGTCACCCTTATCCCGCCTGCAGCGGGGATGGGTCTCCGGGTTCTTATCCTCCACTCCTCCTATCCCCCACCAAGTCCCCTTCAACCCCACACGCCTAATATCCCTTTATTAATCTATGTTTCAGGAACGGGAACTAGAACGGGAGGATAAGTTGATTTGATTCTTGGAAGATTGTTCCCTCCCCACCCTCAGAACTTTGTCTCCAAGCCTAGCCTTCGAGAAGTCTTCTGATTACACCCATGATGCAACGCCATACTTATTGAACGTTTACCCACTGTTTTCGTAGGAGCAATTTAGATTACCGACTCGAGAAAGTGAGACCCCTTTCTATGCCTAGATATACATACAATAGCATCGTTTTACAACGTTTAGTGAACCACAGTGCAGTGTTTTAACATAGTTACCATGAAAGATTGTGGAAGCAATATTCGTGCAGTCATGTGTCCCATGCTCTCTACCACCTCCACTCCAGCACCAGATTGAAATTGGACAATAACGTTGGACTGATTATGAATGTTTCCTGGAACGTATACTGTTACTCCTGTTAAATAAAAATGTCACCATATTACACCAACTTTTTTCACAACAAATGGAAGGTGCACTTGAGGGGTTTCAATCCGTGCATAGATCGCACTTGTCATTAGCGGAAGAGTCAAGTTCGCTAACAGGGATGATGGGGTGGGTCAAAATCAGAAACAGTAATATAATAAGAAACGGCATATAGTGTTGACGTTGTAATTGTCACCTCGGAAGGCCTGAATTTTTTGATGAGGACGATCAAAATAAACCCTTTGATGGTCGACCACCACATCTAACCGATACCGCCATCTTGCTTCGATATTTCGAAGTTGAATTTCTACGGTGGATGAGACGTTGTCTTTCATTGCAACAGATTTCAATTCCGATGCCATCAGGCGCTTCTTTTCTGTAAAACAAAGTCGTGAATTGTATAAATTCCTCTTCGGAATTATACCTTTCTACACATACTGTATATTTTACTTCAAGAACTATGCTGTGGATGGGGCTCTAATGACCTTTGTAGTTGAAGGGCCCTAAAACACCAACAAACAACAACAGTACCTAATGTTGGAACCCCTTGATAATTTGATAGTGACATAGTACACAAAATCGGGGCACAGAGTCAGCCATGAGTGATCTCATAACCACGGACTTTCTGTCTTACATTCTAATCACAAAGCCACCAAGATAGACATACAAACGATTAATTTCGAAATTAATCGCTACTTTATAATACTGTAAAATAGTTTAAAACTTACGTGTCTCGTCTACAACTTGTTCGAAACGACCTTGAACATCCAGAACATGCGCCCTGTCATTCACTCTTGTCAGCACGTACTCTCCAAGACCGTTAAAAGTATACTCGAGATTATCGAAAGTTATAAAATGGGGGTCACCAAACACAGCGGCTATTTGAAAAAAAATAATATGATAGATGGCATTAACGGCCAGTAATAGTAAGGCGGAAGATGAGGAAAGCATGTGACCCTACTGGCATTTGGAGACTGATAGCCTTTGCAGTCTTGAGAAGATCGAATTTTGCGGTAAGCCCAGCATCCTTCTGTTTCTGGATCTTGCCATCTACAGCAGAAATAGTAGGCCATGATGTCGTTGCTCCAGTGAGACAAACTTGGAACCTAGATATATCACACATGCAATTATGCTAAAAAGTCTCTTATGTGTCCCTCTTTGAAGGATTGGACTGGAACTTGTGCTCAGCTCAGTGATGATTTGAGTGTGCAGGTTGTTCCTTAGACCAAGCTAACTTATTAATTGATAACAATCATCAAAATGACGCGCCTCTGTGGCGTAGTGGTTAGCACGCTCTGCAACTGCGTCAGTAGTTCTAGGAAGGCACCAAGGTGGGTTGGCTTCTTTTGAGCGAGGGAGTGGCCGCGAGTGCGCCTTCTTTTGGATGATAATTAAAACCAAGGTCCCGTGTTGGTGTATGACGTCAGTTGCACGTAAAAGAACCCTCACTACTACACAACTGATAAATGAGCTGACTGATGGAGAAGCTATGGGCAGTTCTTCCCAAGTATGGGGTTAACAAGGTGCTAGAGGAGTTGCTCCAGAAGCTATATATGGGCACTAGGTATGATATCCATTGGAAGGGAATAAATACAGGACAGATAGGTGTGGACAAGGGGTTGCGTCAGGGCACGAAATTGCAATATCAAGGTAAGCTGTCTTACCTTGCCAACGTCAAAGTAAGGAAATCCACCAAACGGGTGGGATCTTGATGGATTCCCTCCATAAGGAGTGTCAGCTGTCAGAATGAGATAGTTGTCATTATCGTAGCAGCATTGTTGGCCATTACCGTCAAATCTGATAAGAAAAGTCAGTAATATCAATAAAAGTCAATAATAAAGTCAGTTATTGCCTTTTTATGGTTACTTACGTGGGAACACCAGATCTGACACAATGTTTAGCTTCCTTATGAGTGTAGCAACCTGTGTTCATGTTCATATCACAGTCAGGATCGGGTCCAAAGAGTCCTTTGTCAGACAAGGCCTGACCTAAAGTGCACGGACAACGTGGTACATGATTCGCAAACGTGTTGAATCTGTCTTCTCTTTGCATCCAGATATCGCAATTCATTCTGGCCCACTCAGGTCCATCGAATCTCATCCACTGAGGATAAAAGTACCAAGCAAGTGGCACTGGATGACTCCACAAGGTTCTGCAAAGAATTTTAATAGTCACAGTAATGACAACCTGTAAGGGAATGATCACAGGAAGTTTTGAGGAATTAAAAGCAAATATTGGCCAGAAGAAAAGCTCTGATACTATGGCACTTCTTTAGGCTTCTAGTATGCATACTGCTTTTGATAAGGAAATTTCAGAACTGCGTCGTGCAGCGAAGTTGCGTTGGACACACAATACCAACGTCAATACCAACAAGGGTGGTTGGTAAAGAACGTTGGGTGCTGCAGCCTCGCGCAGCCGCAGCTGCAGCCGCGGGCAGCCTCCTAAGGGTTCGTCCTGTTATGGCTGCCTGGCTTATTCACCAACCCACGAAACTAATCCAGTAATCCAATAATGGGGAACCATAGTATTCAATTCAACATCTTGTGAGGATTTTAGAGGAATATCTCACCAAGGGCTGTTGTAAGAGAGGTCCCATGTAATATTTATTATAAGAAAGGTCCCAAGCAGAAATTATGATAATTAAGTTTTTATGTAGTTAAATATTGCTAGAAAGGTCCTTCATAAGACTTTGGGATGTAAAACTCCAGTGTACTCCATCCTGCTATTTGCAGTTCCCAATTCCGTTTGTGCTTGTGCTTTCTGTGGTCCTTATATGTATTTTATGTTTTTGCGTGTAACTATAAGTTTGCCTCTTAAATACTAGCCTTGTTGTTAGTTTCTAGATTCCATTGCCTTTCATAAACCTCATTTCTTTAATAAAGCTTGTTATGAATCCTGTAAACTGGTTATTTTGTGCCCAACTCCCTCCTGAAACACAGGGTTTTTGTGGAATTTGAACTTACGGAGAGAATGATAGACCTTCGCCTGTAGGATTCGTCAAGTTGACCTGAATAAATCCAAATCCAAGCATTCTTGTGTCTTCATTATCTCTGTCAGCAAAATCTGCCATGTTGATGGTTATACTGCCTTTGTTTGGGGTCGATTCTACCAGGGTATCAATAAAAACAACCTCTGGTGTTGGGCCATCTTCACTGTAAGAAGAAATAGTAACGTTACACTTTTTGCCCTTCCATTACTTCTGAACATGCCTTTGTGACGTCAGATAGGGAAGCACCTGAGTATTTTGATCTCAATGTATCTACCGTCTGAAAAACCACCAAAGTCAGCCAGTTGGAGAATTCTACTATAAACGTCTTTACTTACCGATAACCCCAAAGACTAATAGAAACCGGGGCATTTTGGTCGTAGGTCAAGTTTCCGTATGACCACACTAAATCAAAAGTAGTTGGCTGTGTATTGTGTACTTCTTCTCTGTTCTTCACATATACCACTTCTTTTGATTCTGAAGGCGGCTCTGCAAAGAAATTAGAGAATAACTTTTTCAAATAAGCTCTAGAGCAGGAGTTAGCAACCTACGGTTCTTGAGCCGGGTGTGACCCATCAGCCAAAATTTTTCAACCCACAAACTCGAAACGAAATGTGGCATTTACCCAGACTTGTAATAGTTCAATAGATTAATGCAACCTGCTGTAACCTCACCACACTTTACTCTTGGTCTTTGAGTGGAAAATGGTTGATGACGCCAAGACTTGGCAGATGCTCTAGGATCTCTACATCCCTTTCCAAATCTGTAGCAGGGTAGGGTACACATTTTCCCTCTTGAATGCGAAGATACAGGCAGACTGTTGGACGGTGTTTAGCTGGTTGCCAACCTAATGCCGAATTCTATCAGCGTCGGTAGAAAATTTTTCCACGAGCCACAGAAATTTACAGTGAGTCACCCTGCGTCACCTGTAGAGACTGCGTCTCCTTTTGCACTGAGCCTAATATCATTAGCGCATGGCTGTACAGAACCAGGCATTACGTGAGGAAATTGCATCGTGCACACACCATAGGCCCACTACTTTACTTCTCATTTAAAAGAAAGCACACTTTGACCTTTCTCGTCGCCCCCTCAATATTGGTGATTATTAATTGGAGTGGAATATCAGTTTATAGCCAAATCAAACTCTTTACCTAAGTAGAACTGTGTCTTGAACTGGAAGGCTCCATCTCCAATAGTGAGGAAGACATCGATATATCCAATATAGAAAATTCGTGGTGTGATGCATGTGGCGTGGTTGCGATCTTTGTATTCACAACTGATTTCCTGATCTTTGAAGCGGGCTTTGATTCTTTGGTTAGGATCGAAGCATGGACCAGTAACATTCACTAGGACTCCGCCTAACATGTTTCCTGTTTGTGGTGAGACGAACAAGCCTGCTGATCCAAGACCTAAAAAAATAAATCAAAATGGAGCATTATGATTTTCATGCTTCCATTACGTACTTTCTGGAAGCAGACAACCTCCAGGACAGGCACGTGGCTGAGAGGGGGACAGGGGGGACTAGTCCCCCCAAATTTGGTGAATAGAAACCTTTTTAGACTTATAACTGATCAGGAAGTATGTACATGTATGCTAATTAAATAAGAAACACTGAACTTACTGTCAAAATTTGCATACAATCAAAGCGGTATATGATATTTTGTGTGCATTTATTGTTTCTTACCTAATAATCTTCCAGTCCCCCCCCCCCCAAATTACTAGATCCTGCTCCAGGAAATTATAAAAGCTGTTGATTTGGGATTCAAAGAGGAGTGAATGCAGTGATTTTTTTTAGATAATCATCGAGTGTTCAGCAGGCCCTAGTTACAGTGTCATCAGAGGCGTAGCTGGGGAGGGGGGTGAAGGGGGAGCGGCCACTCCCCCTGAGCAAATTTTCAGAAAATGGCGCCTTCTTAATATGCTTGCTGTTCCCCTGGCGCTAAAATCTGGCTACGCTACTGAGTGTCATGACATAACCGATAGGCTATCCAGGTTTCCTGCCCCATGTTTTAAATTCAGGGATACTCAAGAAATACATCTGTGAAAAGCTCTTAATGACTTGCATTTGCCCCCATTGACTGAGAACTCTGACCACCTTCCATAAGACACTAAGATTGCACACTGTAGTAAGCTTTTAAGGAGAGTACAGGCTCACCAGCATCATCCAAAACCCTTTCCCCACCTATGGGAGGGTCGTATATTCTCTGCCCTATTGAAAAGTGGGAACACGTGTGCGACCTACAATATGTTATTTTAATGCTGCTGGCTGTCGCCCTACTGCTAAAAACCCTCCCTCATTTTGACATTGGTCTATTTTAAATGTCATGGTGGCAGAATGTGTATGATGGTTCGATAGCTAGGGTAAGGACTCTGGTGTTCTCCAACCTTCACTAGGAAGCCTCCAATATTTTCCCCGATATTTAGAACTAAGTCCATACCTCTTAATTCTGGTTATGGAAGAACTGCAAGTTATTAGGGAGTTTTGTGTTGCCATCAACTGCTTATCGTAATGCATGTTAGCAGACGAAAATGCATCTGTGCATGCGTCGCAAAAAGTTGGCGTTTTTTTCTTCCCATAGCTATGTGAACAGGGCTTCGTTCACGTTATATACCGCATTTACACATTCGTGAATAAGATGAGTTGAATGACGAGGCGAGACATTCGTCGAAATGTTTGCATTCATACTTTGGATGAAGAATGACTGTTCACACATTCGCGGAATGTCTCGTCAGATGGTCATTCTCCAATCAACTCGTTGCTAGCACCCTTTAACTCGTATTGTCTCGACAGCTAGTCATTCTCAAATCGCCTCAGGTCACTCGCGCCCTTGACTCGTGTAAAAAAAACCGCTTTCAACACGAGTGCTGGTGTGTAAATGAGCGCAAATGTGTAAATGCAGTATATTACCACATTTACACATTCGCAAATACGATGAGGCGAGTAGCAAGGCGAGCATGTTCATGAAAGTGTGAACACTACATTCGTCATTCACCTTGTGGTTCGCCTTGCCATTCGTGGCACTCGTGTTGGAAGCGGTTTTTTTGACCTGAGTCAAAGGGCGCGAGTGACCTGAAAGGCTGCTTCACACTGGGCTAAGTAGCAACTTGCAACCTGCCACGTGTGATCAGGCTAAAAATGGCACGTCACGAAGTAACAACGGCAAGTAAAATGAATAGATTTGCTTCCAATTTTTTGGGGCAAGTAATGTCTTCCCATAATCCCTTACTGCTAAATTGCTGCTTCTGATTGGTTGTAGCTGTGAACACAACCGGGTGGAGCAAGGATAGTGGGGCTTTTCAAACTTTAGACGGCACCCAGCGTTAAAAAAATGCCATCAAATATTTTTATGAATTCTTGTATAAAATAATGGCGGCAATGGTTTTGGGCTTCACCAGTAGGTGCCGCCACTGTGCGTACCCCACTATGTGTAATGCAAAACTATAACTCTTTTTAGGTTTTCTACCGTATTGAACTTTTCCCGAATTCAATACTGTATTTTGTATTCCCGTAACGGGAACACAAAGCTCGCTATTTTCAGACGATTTAGGGAAAGTTAGTCACTCTGACTTAGTGAAGCAATAGAGCAGTGCTCCACAACCTTTTCTCAACTACGACACACCAAAGTTCTTCCTAGAATTTCATGGCACATCAAAATCTAAAACATACAGCAATGACATGGCTAGGGTGGGGGCACGTTGAAATCTGGGCAATGAGATTTATTATTTTAGAGAAATTGCACATACAATTATGAAACCTTTAGAAGGCTATTTACGTGAATATTTCATTGCAAGTATTCTCATTATTGTGTTTCTAAGAAGGACCGTTGAAATATTATTTAGTTAGAAAATTATCTTATTTGACTGCATCACACTTGTATCGTCTCAAGGCACACTGGTTGCAGAGGACTGCAATGAAGGACTGAATATAAACATGATGAGGACAGAGCATGAAAGGAAAACATTCCAAGACACAGGGAGATAGATTCAAATGCTACCCATAGAATCAATGTAGAGGGTTGAAGTGCAGGCATGCATGTGGAGTCCTGTATGATAGGAGGGTTCCAATTAAGTTGGAATGCAAGTAGCTGAGAAGCGAATGCTATGGTGCATGAGTGAGGTAATAAGAGCTGATAGAATTAGGAATAAGTAGGCCTATATTAGAGATAGTCTTGTGGTGGGGATCATCATGGACAAAATGAGGGAGCATACATTGAAGTGGTATGGACATGTAATGTGAAGAGGGGAGGAGGAGCTCGGAGGCCCATTACAGAAATGCAGCTTGTTGGAAGTACCTTGCTGACGTGGTAGCAGGTTGTCCATAAGGATATGGTAGTTTGTGGAGTTGATGATGATCTGGTGGGAGATAGGCAACAGTGGAGGGCTGGAACCCCCAGAACTGACCCTGCTCTGGCTGGGATAAGGATATGATAATGATGGAGGCAAGGCAGGGGCAGGCGAGGGCAGAGGGAGCGAGTTTCAACACCTGGAAATGTGATGATTGTGTGCAGACATTATACATTGTAACTACAGAGCCCCCTTCTCTGAACAGAAAAAGGACATACTTGCAGTATCGGGGACGCTAACAGGTTTCCAAAGTAGGCGGTGTTAGAGCATTATTCAATATTCATAACGAACAGAGATTCATACAAACAGGACATTCGTAGCTACACGGGATCATTCACAGAATCGATATGTATCTTGTCGTGGAGTAGGGGGCCAAATTATGGAAGGTAGAGATCACTGTTACCAAATTATTTTAAAAATAATTTTCCTTTATATGAATTATCTTATCATAGCTAATCTCTACAATCATCTCTACTTCCCATATTTTGGCCCCCCACCCTGCGAACCTGACACGTATTGACTCTGGGAATGATCTTCTGTAGCCACGAATATCCCGGTTTTATGAATCTCTATTCTTTATGAATATTGAATTTATTTTTAATTCTGCTATACATGGCATGCCTCATTGCAGCTATATGGTTAAATAAGAATGGTGGAATGTAACAACAAAACAGTCAATTGACTAATCACGTTAAAACTACTGTAGGTATCGTGTAACTGCCTACTTTCGAAACCTGCTAGTGCCCCCGATAATGCAGATAAAAGTACTGCATAGTAAAATGGTGCTCCCAACTAATTAAAGCCCCAAATGAAAGGAATGGACAGCTGACGAGTGACTTACCTGGCTCGTAATTGCACACTCCTTGATAAACTTCTTCGTCAATACGAAAAATGTGACGTCCAGGCTTGTTATTGGCATAACCGTTAAAAACCAGGTTGGTGATACGAGCATTTTGAGAATAGGGCATATATTCAAAAGCGCGAGTTCCATTTCCTGCATTGAATCCAACCTGCATCCAAACAAATAATGAGAAAGCAAAACGTGCTTAGTGTTTAAAACTCGTGACTTGCATTAGAACATCGACAGTGAAAGGCAATAGAATTAGCACATGACTGAAGAGGTTGTGGGAGTCATCAATGTTAAAAACGCCCATAATCTATCTCTCTCTATCTATACCCTGTATATATAGGGTGTTTGTGAACTCCGCAAGAAAAAAAACGTATTGTAGAGGGTGCCAAACTAACCTATTTTAGCATAGGAATGTAGGGTCCAAAGTCAAGCATTAAAAAATGGCATGCAAAATAAGGTGTTGGTAGACATAGTCAATTGTCATGTAATGTTTTCACCATAAATGTTCAAAGTGGTTACCATTTGCAGTTATGAATGCTGCACAACGTCTATTCAGTGATTACCCAAATCTTTCAAGCATCCCTGCCATGGCCTGTACATCCCCAGCAGCTAATGCAATTCTGGCCATTTGCTAATGCAATTCTGGCATTAAGATGAGCTCGCACATTCAAGGTAAAATGTGCTGGGGCTCCATCGTGCTGAAACCACATCTGTTGGCGAATTTGAGGTGGTATGTGTGCCATAAGTTCTGGCAACTGTTCTTGTAGAAAAGTGTGATTCATGTGGCCTGCTAATTGATGTGGAAGCAAGTATGGCCACATCAAATACAACACCATCTTTTGATTGCCATTTGTTAAGGCTTGACTTTGGACCCTACATTCGTATGCTAAAAATACTTAGTTTGGCACCCTCTAAAATTCATGGACACCCTGTATACACCCGGAACACACAGTATTGTTAAAGTAACCAATGCCTGCTTTTAAAAAATCTATGAGATATAGAATAAAATGCTTAGGAAAAAGTTATAGTTGATGGAGGGGGACATTCACTTCCAAAAAACAGTTAAGAAATTTTGGCAGTAGTTTTTTCAGGACAATGCAAAGTTACATTTTTTTTCAATAGATAGGGGTGGTTTGAAGTATTGCATCACATAGCTCTAAAAAATATGAAATTTTGATATATCATGTTCCAATACCTAAAATTAAAAATACACCCTCAAAACTGCATTAATGAGTGTGCACCAATGGCCCAGGGCTACAGAATGTTGTCGCAGGTATGGAGCTCAGCAAATTGTCACTCTTAACTGCTAAAATAAATTAGAACGTTTTAGTAAAGTAATGTCATAAGAGTATGCAGCTCAGCAAATTGTTGCTCTTGGTCACTCCAACTAGCCAACTTAGAGCACAAGCCAAGGTGTCTAGATCCACATTAGCTTAATGTTAGCTAGTTGGAGCGGTTAAGAGCAACAATTTGATGAGCTCCATACCTGAGACAACATTCTGTAGTCAAGATTGTTATCTCCACGAGCTATCTTACTGAAACGTTTTCCCTAAACACCTGGTACCTGCCCTCCCTAGGCTGTGCAACACTTGAATGGGGATTCTGTCTGGACCTACACCTTTTGGGCCTTTCATCTTCCGATGTGCCCTGGCTACTCCCTCCTCTGTTACAATGTCCACAACCCCTGCTGATGCAGGATAGGTGGAGAGGTCATCATCTCCCCCTGCTATATTCAAGAAGTTCTGAAAGTACTCTTTGCACCTACTATTTACCTCCCTCGGGAGGAGCAGGATTCTACCTTTGCTATCCTTTACTGTTATGGCTCAAGGTATATCGTTAGCTGTGATATCTCTAGCCTTGGCCAGTTTGAAAACTTCTCTCTCCCCTTCCTTTGTCCCTAACTGTTCATAGATGGCCTCATACTTCTGGTGCTTGGCCAGGGCAATGATCCTCTTAGCAGTGGTCTTGGCATGCCTATGTTGAGTCTTTGACTCCTGGTACCCTATCTCCTGCCACCTGTGGAAAGCAGCCTTCTTTTGCTTGATGGCTGCTTCTATTTCCTCATTCCACCACCATGTCTGCCTGTTTCTCTGGACTGTGCCTCCTACTCTGCCCTGTCCCAAAATGGCTTTCTTACAAGTTCTAATTTTTCTGGTGACCCTGTCCCACAAAGCATCAGCTGTCCCTTCCCAATCCCAGTTTACTTGCCTGTGCACTTGTATAAATTCCTCAGTTTTGTCAGGTAGTTTCCACCACCTAGTGACCTGCTCTCCTTTCCAAGAATGTGTCTTGCCTGCCACTTTCACTAGCATTTCTAACATAAGTAGCCTTTGGCCACATTCCTTTTGGAAATTTTCACTGGGGAGTGCCCAGAAGTCACACACCTCTGATCTATGCATCCTCTAATCATAAAGAAATCTATCTGTGGCAACCCTTTTGGTGACTGGAATGAAATTAGGTGCTTGTCCCTCTCCCTAAACCAGGCGTTTGCCAATGCAAGGCATAGTGCATTTGCTGTGTCAAGGATTCACTGTCCATCTTTGCTATTCCATACTCCCATCCCCCATGGACCTTCCCATAGCCTGGTTATCATTGTGGGTTTATCCATACCTGCCTGGGGGACATATGAACTGATGATGTGCAGCACTACTCCTCACCAAACCCCTGTAATTAACAGTAGCCTGCTATTAATATGGTTCACTAGGGTGACCCAGTTGTTGCAGCTCACTATCTAATACTATACTCACCCCATTTGTCCCCCATTACTAGCTGTGTATATGAGTTTATATCCCTCCCCAAGGGCCCTTGACCTATTCCCCTTCCACCTAGTTTCTTGGAGAAAAGCTACCTGAATCCTCCTCAACTTAAGAATATTAACTATTTTCCCTGTAAGGGTCCCCACATTCCAAGTTCCTAATCTAAGCATTGCCCCTATGCTTTCTGAATGTGCCCTGGCTGGGGCCACTTCAGCCAGGCGTCTGGAACCTGCAGGATGCTGGCTGCTGGAACCTGCAGGATGCTGGCCTACCCCATGGAGCATGCCTGGTGTGGGATTTGCCATGGGGCCTGAGGTCCCAACCCCCATGGCATCCTGGACTACTGATGACGGCAGCCCAGGGCCCCCTACGCACCTCTGCTGGCCACAGACATCGGAGTTTAATTCCCTGCAACATTGGTTTGACAACTCCCAAAGTTTGCATCAATTATTTGCAAACTCTGGGATCAGCATGCTAATACTACTAATGCTCACTTACAAATATAATATAATAAGTAAATATAATAATATAATGAGTAAATATAATAATATAATGAGTAAATATAATACTATAATGAGTAAATATAATAAGTAAATATACATTAAATGCAAATAAAGTACTAAATTTTGCCATAGGGGGTACCCAGCCACAGACGCAGCATGTTCTGACAGTGCAGTTGACTAAGCTGAAGGAAGCACAATGAGATTGGAGAATGCCACGAGGTGAGGCTTAAGTCGCCAAACCTCATGACAAGTTCCCCACCACTAAATTCACCACCAACCCCGAACAGCCCTACCGTGACTGGAACCTGGAGTGGCCGCCTAGGAAAAGGCGGTCGCTATCCCGAAGATATCTTGATGATACTTGAGAATTATCATACTGCCCTGGTATGGCCAAGAAAGGTTCGAAAATGTTTACCAGTATTCCAACCGTTGTGAAAGTGTTAAAGAATGCTAACTTCATATGTATCAGTTGCATTCGCAGGATCAAACACAAATGGTTCAGGAACGTTTATTATGTTGTGGCAATTTTTTTTTGAAGTGGACATTATTTGCCTTTATATTTATCCTCATTTTAACTCTATTCTTTCTTATGACACGGTGTATATCAGGGGCGGATCCAGGAGGGGGCACTCCAAATAGAGGGCGCCCCAAATATTTTTAAACATGCAGAATCCTTTAGCAAAATTTTTTATAGCAATTACAACAGTTCCTTTACCTCCCCTTGGACTGCAACTGTTGCAGTGGCAATATAGAAACCAGGATAGCAATGCAAAAATACCTCATTACAGTGAAATCCGATCCGGACGCGGTCCGGACGAACTACTTTGTAATTCCATACATTTTTTTTCTTTTAACACGAAACAAAAATCGCTTAACACGAAATTATTTTCTTTCTCAGCTAACAAAATACTGGATATACAACATATACCGGAGTTTTTGTTAAACTAAACATTTAAATAATGGTTGCCACTGTTGCTAGATTACAGCCTGGGTTCGGGATGGTATAGGCATGCGATTGACAAACTTTTCAAACTATGGGGAGGGGGCCTTTTTATTCACAATTTATGCTCGAAAAGATACTGAAATACAAGCACATTTTAACCCAAACACCATTCGTTTAGGCTTTTTTTAAATTATGCATTTGTAGCCTACATCATTATTTAAATTGAAAATATTGAATCTAATATGATGCCCACAAGTGTAACTTTTAGTAAACATTATCACACCCTCATCCCACCTGCAGCATGGTCGGATCTGTGAGCCCACTGCACATGCCCTGGACTGGGGGCACCCCAGCCAGGCATAAGGAACCCACAGGAATATTGGCTGAGTTGTCTGTGGGGGATGATGGCCTACTTCACTTGTTCCAACATTGCTTTATACAACCAAAATAGAAACTTTGGCAGGTAAATTAATGCTTTGTTGGTTATATTACTAAAAATTACAAGTGTAACTTTTAGCAATAAATCCAATTAATAAAATATGACGACATACAAAACAATGATGGGTTTTCTGCATAAATCGCTTAGCAAGAAATTCTTTTAATACGAAAAAATATTTTGGTCCCGTCAGTTTTGTGTTAAAGGAATTTCACTGTAGTTGCAAAGTTGAATCATGCATCAGTTGAAATACATGTATGTGCCCCACTGAGGCACTGAGGGGCGATGCAATTGCTGCCAACGTCAAAATGAATCTGCAATTTACCTTAACCCCAGCAAACTTACGAAAGCAGGTGTTCCACCAAGACCGTCCCCGGGGCCTCCTCCAGCATTTGTTGCTGATGTCCACGACAATTTATCGTAGTTGAAAAGGCAATAGCTCATGATTTCATCCGTTGCCATCACTGCTTGAAAGGTGTTGGTCTGAAACGAATTAAATGCATTAATTCAATTCAGGTGAGGAGAGTTGTCTGGCCTTCTATTAGTTATCACCATGACAGCTAGAAGACATAGAAAGCATGTAGGATACATAAACAATCATGCCCCTCATCCCGCCACTCTCTACTCTCTTAAATTCTCAACTATCTTCTCATAAAAGGTTCTCATTTTTGTTTAAAACTACTCTGTCAAGCTGGTTCCATGGACGTGCAACTGATGAGAATTGTGCCTGAGCACACGAAATGCAATATACTGTATGTACAGTTGAACAATATTTTTAAACTCCCTACTTCCTCAAGCTAATGTCACAATCCCGTGTTTACTTAACCCCAGCATATTTTTTAGTTGAGGCACCCATTCTTCCATTGATACCAGAGGGTAGACTCCTACATCTGGAAATTTAACCGTTCTGCAAGTGAATTTTGACCCCTATCGTAAGGGATCATTCACCTGTAGGCAATATTGCACACACCAGGTGCACTGTAGGCCATCCCAGCGAGGATGATGGGCGGAGCACTTCAAAAAAGTGTGCCCCAAATATTTTTAAATATTTAGAATCCCTTCGTATAATTCTACCTAGCAATTACAATAGGTCCTTTACTGCCCCTTGGATTGCAACTGTTGCAGTGGCAGTATAGAAATGGGGATAACAATGCAAAAATGCCTCATTAGTTGCAAAGGTGAATCATGCATCAGTTGACATATGGGCCCCATAAAGTCACTGAGGGGGAAGCAATTGCTGTATTGCTCCCCCTGGATCCACCCCTGTGTAATCCCTATACAGTAAAACCCCCACTATAACGAATTTCTAGGGGATTGCAATCACATTCGTTATAGCCAGGAATTCGTTACAAACAGGAAAGCTGTTTTAACCCCAGATAGCTAACCAGTAGTCTGTGATACTACCCCAAATATCAAGAAATTGTGGTTATGGTAGTTCTGCCAAACATTTGGTTTCTAATCCTTGTGTGCCTTCGTATTAACCCCAATGAAACATTTCTGCATGCTTTTCTTACTATTTTAATGCCCGTTGATTTAGTTTTCTTACAGTTGGTATTCTCCCAGACTACTGGTTACCTGTAATGACTGCCCTTAAGTATTGAAGGGCAGTCAATTCTTGAGGAGCACAGGTTACTAAGTGTTGGAAACAGGAATTCATGTAGGAAGTAGATAGGCAAGTAGACTGGGATTTGGAAGAGACAGCTGATGCAGTGTGGGTCAGGTTTGCCAGAAAAATTAGAAAATTTGGGGAAGCAATTTTAGGTGAGGCTAGAGTAGAAGGTACACTCCAGGGCAGGCAGACATAGTGGTAGAATAATGCAATAGAAGCAGCCACCAAAAAATAAAAGGCTGCATTCCATAGGTGGATGGAGATAGGAGACTATGATTCTAAAATATGCTACAGGCAGACCAAGGCCACAGCTAGGAGGATCATTTCTTTGGTCATACACCAATAGTATGAGGTCCTCTATGATAGAGACAAAGGGAGAATGAAGGAAGAATGTAGCCTGGCCAAGACCAGGGATAGGGTTATTAAAGATTTACCCTGAGACATAACAGTTGTTGAATTCATACATTTGGGGGTCACTTTTAGGGTTGAGGTGATTGTGTAACGCCTTCTTGGAATTGACAACCACTCCTAAGGTAGTGAACAAAAGGCAGGGAAGGGGAATAGGTCACCCTATTGTTCCCATAACAATTGGAAGGGTTAGGACGTTTTCTCTTGTTTTTTCCTCTCCTTTGTTGCCAAGTTGAGGGGTAACCAGTCTTGACCAGTGGCTGCAGATTTGCCATTTGTATTGATGTTGCATTGTGTGGACATTTAGTGCCCACTGGTCAAATTTGAGTGCTGTAATTTTATTTGAGATTTTAAAGAAGTAGTGTCGTCCATTGCATCTGCTGACATTTTTTCTTACACAAGATTAGTATTGTCTCCCGTTGAAGTCAGATTTCAACAACAGTGAAGGATAGAAAAGGTAGAGCCTTGTTTCATACTTCTGAGGTAAAGATGTGGGGAGAGTATTTCTCCAGTCTATCTAATTCCTGCATATGGTAATGGTGGGGTGAATGGGGGATCATGGGGGAGATAGGCAGGTGTGTAGGGCTAGAACCTGCATACCCGACCCTGCCACAGGCAGGATGAGAGTATGGTGGCGATGATGATGATGAGAAAATGAACGTTTCTAATATTGTCAGCCATTTGTGCATTCTGCCCTAGTAAAATAAAAAGTATGACAAGGCATTCCTGTAAGTGGTGTTCAATTCAATATGTGGTGACCATTGAATGGAAGTTTGTGTTAAATCCATAAATAAAATTATTTATAAGGTCCATCATTAGTTATATCCAACCAAATTATCCAAACTTTTATAAGTTTTCATCGTTATTACCAGGAAATTCGTTATATCCTATTCATTATATCCGATATTTTTTAATATACAAACTCCTATCCTTTTGTCGGGACCTTGGAAACCATTCGTAACGTCCAGGAATTCGTTACATCCGAGATCGTTATAGTGGGGTTTTACTGTGTTAGAGAGAAAACTACTGACGCAGGGAAGGGGCCAACCTGTGCAAGGTGTACTATAGATGTGGGGGCAAAGACCCTTTGTATTACTAAACTCTCATTTCCATTACCACCGGTTGTGAACTGGTTGGTTAATCCTAACAAATGCATAAGGCAGGGAGAACAAAACGTTATACCAATGCCCCAGTACTGCACAGCGCCCAATCATTTTTAAGAGGGGGGGGGGGGTACAAATTACTAAAATTTTTGGCAGATTTTACTCACAATGGTCTTTGTTGAAGGTGTACCCCCATTAAAAGTGACATTTCGCCAGGTGATAATCATCACATGTTTTGGAGTAAAAAATTCGGCTCCTATAATGCCTTCTTGAATGTCCTGAGTCAGTGCCTGTTTAATGGCAGTTTCTTCGTTTCTGGTTTGAGTGTCATCCCATCCAGGTGCTTTTGAGCTTCCACTTCCGATGTTGGGTAAAATTCTGATTAAAAAAAAAAAATAAAAAAGTAAATCGCATATTTTTGTGAAATGGCAACACTAGGTCTTACCTCACATAAACCCCTGGATCTAGGTCAATTGAATCTGACTTCTGTCCTATGGCAGCCTCCATATGAAAAGGGCCAATAAAAGATGGGTCAGGTTTCTCGGGCCATTCATCTATGGGCAGTTTCAACGGCCTTTGTGTGCTGGATGGTGATGCACTAAACGCCAAATGTCCATGCAATGAGACCTGTAAAAAATTAACATTAATTGTTAAAGCCTCTTCATGTTGAGCAAAGCGCTTGTTCGAATAATTCATTTTTCCCACCGGGGCAAGGGTCTGCTCACAGGATTGGAACATTCTGGGTGGAGACGCCAACTATCCTTATGGCATTTCAATTTTTTCTCACTTTCTCAAAATAGGGAAGGGTTAATTATTTGAGATTTGCAGGCTGGTGCTAAAAACCTACCACCCGTGTTTAACCTTGGACCAAAGAGGCCACTGAGACAGACAAGTACTTATTGAGAGTGATGATGATGATGTCTTATTGAATTTCGCTTAAAAAGAAGTCACGTAATAGACTGATAATTGTTCTTACCCATGTGTAGTTAAACAGAAAACCAAAAAACGGATATGGGAATCTGAGATTATATTGCACTAATGGGACAGCGTCACCAATTGGAGATGCTTGAAACTGCTCGTATGGATATAAAAGGCTGTTCCGAATCCTCCTCACGTTTTCTGCAACAGGAAGGGTAGGATCCACAACTGAAAGAAAAAAAAAATAAGGTTTTGTTAATTTAATACGTAGGGGAGACCCGGGCAAGATGACGATACTAACAGTTTTCAAATTAAATTTCTATTTTTCTTTTGAGATAAAATGTTTTACTGTGCTGAGATACTTAGAATGTATCCTTGTTTATGATTTAGTTGTTTAAGTAAAACATTTTTTTAATATCTTCAAGGTGATTTTATAACTTTTAATGAACGATGTATAAAAGTCGTCATCTTGCCCCACACCCAGGACAAGATGGCGAACATTAAAAAAGTCATCGAAATTAGTAAATTCTCCAAATTCTATTATTGCACTTCTATTTACGAGGACTATTTTTTAAAGGTCCGATCGGTTGCAAACTGAAAACCCCAGTGAAAATTCAAAGTGTTTTATTTGGAACATTTAGGTACACATTCCAGCTATTTCTCTAGACAGTCACCTCTCCAACTGAGACATTTGTCTAGTTGTGGCAGAAACTTTCCTATACCCTCATCATTTAAGGTAGTCGCCAGTTCTTTCAGTCAACTCTGTACACGGGTCTGCAGCTCATTTGAGTCAAACTTCCGACCTCCTAGCCAGCGTTTCACGTTAGCAAAGAGATGGAAGTCGGAGGGAGCAAAGTCCAGGCTGTGTGGTTTATGCTGAAACACTAGCTAGGACAGAAGTTTAATAACATGAAACGCTGGCTAAAAGGACAGAAGTTTCACTCAGGCGAGCTGCAGACCAGTGTACAGAGTTGGCTAAAAGGACTGGTGGCTACCTTCAATGACACGTATATAGGAAAATTGCTAGGACAAATGTTTCAGTCGGTGAGATGACTCTCTAGAGAAATAGCTGGAATGTGTACCTACATGTTCCAAATAAAACCATTTGGATTATCACTGTGGTTTCCATTTTGCAACCGAACGGACCTTGAAAAAAAATAGCCCTCATATTTTATAGTTAAACAGAAATGGGCTATTATTTATTAAATTACTAAGGTAATTGAAATAATATTTTTGAGTTTCTGTGAATAATAAAAATGCATTAACACTAAAAGTTAAAATTGAAGTTAATAATAAACCAAATTTATTGCTAACTTAATAGTTAATGTTTGTAGTTAAATATAATCACAGGTAAGCTGCCCACCATGAAGATGCCAATTAACGTTGATGATCAAGAGGGTGAGTTCACCAACATGCCCCAGTCATCTTGCCCCAAGCAACAATTTTAAAAATTAAGTATTATTGTGATAAGATTAACAAATTATTATAATACTGAATACTGGATATCAATACCAAATTCTCTAAGGTAGACTAAATGCTATTAGATATTTTTATAGCTTATCTCTCTATTAATTATATGTTATTTCTCAAATTTGGATAATTATAGTACACAACTGGAAAACAATGAAACTCATGTAAATAATATTGTAATGGTAATAATGCCTTGACAACATGGCTTTTTAGTGTGTAGTCATGAGGAGTGCTAGTAGAATTGCTATGGTGCTGCTAGCTATCAGGAAAATCGCTAATTAAGTCATCATCATCTTGCTCCACTAATCACCATGCCTCAGTCTCCCTGCAAATTAATCATCATCATTAATATAATTGTATCCCTCCTGTGGTAGGATCGGCTCTCAGAGTTCTTTTGCATAACTCCTTTCTATTCCTATCTAGATCCTTGTAGGCGATATGCAAACGGACTACCATGTTCCTACAATTGGTAAGTATATCTCTCTGCCAGTGTCCCTATACATTCCTCATCCTGGCCAGCGGCCATGAAAAACGTCTCAAGAAGACAGACATAAGTATGGGATGATGATCACTAACCCTTTTCCTACCTATGGCAGGGTTGGATCTAGGTTTTTTCGGGGCCTAGGGCTTCTTGAAGCTCAGTAATGTTACATTAATTAAAATTAAAAAGATTATGCCATAAATTATCATTATATTATTAGAGTAAAATCTCACATAGAGTCCGCACCTCAAATATAGTCTGTATTAGCAATGGGTATGTTTCATATGTAGTCTGAAATCATGTATTGTCACACTATAATTCCTACTGCAGCCAGTGGCATAACTTCTAGGGGCAATTGGGTCAAATGAATTTGAACATGAAATTTCAGATTGCTCTGAACTTGAAATGTGAAAGATTTTATATTGCAATATCATATAAATAAGCACGTACTGTGTAAAGTCATGTGGTTCAGTGTAATAAAATGTTTAGAATATGAGGAGCAGTTTTCATTGAGAACCCTAGATTTCATTTATAGTCTGCACTCGTATATAGTCCACACTAAAGCGTATAGTCTGTGGACTCTAGGTGAGATTTTATGATAACTATTTTTTACTAATGCTCAGTGCTCATTGTCAATGAAGAAGTTTTAAAAATTTATATTTAAATTTTTGGGGGCACTTCACACTTTAGGGCCCAAGGCTTAAGCCGTATTAGTCCCTATGTCAATCCGCCCCTGGTCGGGTGCTGATTTCTGTCTCATTAAAACACGCGCATTTCATTCCATGAAGCAAGGGACCCATGAACAAATGGCGTCGTACACATCTCACCGGGTATTTCTCACCCCGAAATAATGCGCCCATCTAAGGCAGGATGACATAACCTGTTGTGATAAGTAAAGTGTAAAAAATATTGGGCGGTGGTCCATAGCGTACTGCAGTTCAGCAATGATAGCTCTTTGACTTCCTCCCACACAAGTGGGATTATTATTATTATTTTGACTTTTAGATAATCCGAGATTAAAATATTGATAATCGTTTTGGTAAAGAGGTGTGAAATCTGATAATGAGAAATTCTCGTCCGATAGTATGCTTTTATCGTTTATTGATTTCGACCCACCACCCTCTCTTCGCTACAAATGTTGCATTCTGCTTAAAAGGTAGTTGATTTTCTGTGCTCTACATGCGCATGATTTTACTTTGTAGTGGCTTCATGATCGTTGTAATATGGCATATGTGTGTTGCCATAGCAACCGGAGTCATGGTAGGTGATGGTTAGCAATCGTTTGAATTATGGGAGTTCTCTCTCACGGTTGAGCATTTCAGCGCGTGCGTTCTGTATTACAAAATTGAAATATTTCAACGACTGATTTGTTCTTTAGAAAAACAGTTCAGTTGGTCATCCGTTTTTGTAAGGCGAGAGAGAATTGTTGCCTGAGCAGATGGCAAAGTTACAGTATGTCGTCAACCACAGGTGCTAGGCGAAATTGCGCCTGTTGTGGTTCTGTGGCAGTCGAGAAATCATGCTAAGTGTAAATTTTTCCGAAAATGCCTGTGAGTTGGCGCCCACACACAAAACTCCAATAGCGAATAAAATTTAAATAGCAAACGTTGTTCGAAAAGTAATAGCCAATGAAATGTGAACCACAGTTTTAAGCAAGAAATGCAGCTGACTACCTCTCAACTCCACTTTTTGGTTGATTTCATACTACTGTGACAAAAACTGTTGAGTTCCTACGTCATCAGTTTATGTGACATTTCATCTGCTCAAGCACGATTTACATCAGTGTCACGTGCCATGGAACCAGGCTTAAGTTGTATCTTAGTGATTTCTCAGCAGAACTCCATGATACCTTAGTTGATCTATGTTGTTGTTGTTTGTTGGAGTTTAAGGTCCCGTCAACTACGAGGTCATTAGAGACCCGATCTATGTTGTTGTTTGGACTTTACTTGTTGTTGATAATTAAATACTAAATGACTAGTTCCCTGGCATATGACACCGACGGGAATTGTGCTTGAGCAGATGGTAAAATTATGATGTAAACCACAGGCACTAAGAGAAATTGCACCTGGTGAGATTCCCTGGCATGAGCAAATTCACGTAAATGAAAATGCACGATTGGCAGCGCCACAACCAAAAAAATAAACCGATGAAAAGTAAATGGAAGACTATTTAAAAATTCAAACAGAAAATCAAATTCAAGCAACGTATTCCATCGACAAATGCAGTTAACTAACTCTCATCTCCACTTCTCCATCGATTTTGTGCTTCCTTGACAGAATGTTAAGCGACCCTCACACGATCAGTATTATTGTCAATATTGAATACTGGCAATATTTCATCAGTATTCATAACGAGCCCTCAGACGATCAATATTATTGTCCGTAGTTAGTTAGTTAAGAAATTCAAAAGCATTCGTTTGGTGTTTTCTGCCTCTCTTTTCACGATGGATAACAGAAATTTATGAAATTCATGTAGTGTAGTGTGCAACACAAAGAAAAACGACGTTGGATTGAAAAATTGATTTGCAAACGACACTGATCCTGAGGAGTAGTGCAACTAGTTTGAAATAAGGGATGAATAGCAGAATACCGACGATAAATAAGCATAGGGTTGCAGCTTTGGTCGGCAACTGACTGTGGAAACACACTGCCCAACATATAACCTGTGTGTCCATTCAGAGGGAGAAGATGGATACCTGACCCTCCCATAGATGGGAAAAGGGTTAAGAACTGTTGTTTTTTTGTCTTTCAAAAATTGAAAACTTTCAAGCTGTACTTCTCCTACAACCATATGTGAAACACAGAAGGAAACATCGGCAGCATGAACTTCACCATGGCAAACTTGATCCATACTGACTAAATGTTGACAGTATAGCCCTCAAACGATCAATATATGGTCAGTATTTTGGGTCTGTCCACAATAGAACCAAAATACTTTCATGACGGTGAAAGTATTTCAGTATACTGGCACTACATCATCTGATCGTGTGAGGGCCACTTTAGAATAACTACATCACTGGTTTATTTGGATTGCTTGTTTGTGTTTTAGGTTGATTGATTGTTGGTATTTTAGGGCCCATTGACAACAAAGTTCATTAGGGTCCAGAAGGACAATCACCATGGTGGGGGTGTAAATGGCCATCCCACCACGATGGCAATAAATAAAGGCAAAACCCACTAAAAGTCATAACAATAAAAAGGCAATAGCCAAATAAATATTGAAGAATAAATATAGGGAAAAGCCAAAACAGATATAACAATAAAAGTGGCAAAAGCCAACACAGACATAACAATAAAAGTGGCAAAAGCCAAAACAGACAGAACAATAATAGTGGCAAAAGCCAAGACAGACATTATAATAAATGCAGCAAAAGCCACAACAGACACAGAAATAAAAAGGCAAAAGCCAAAACAATACAAGAACAAATGCTAAGCTGCTAGAAAGTAAACTTGTATAAATCAAATTTGGTGAAAGAGACCAGCCTCTTTCAGAAATACAAGTGAGCTCTCAACCCCCTGAGGGTTATCCCCAAGTGAGGTGGAGAGCTCATGACTGACTCCCAGTCAGCATCGAAGTTCACAGTATCTCTCACAGTGACTAAAGATGTGTGCCTCTGTGAGAGGCTCCCAACAGCAGTCACACCATGGTTGATCCTCACCCCATAGAATGCAGGAATGGGTGAGGAATGTGTGACTGATTCAAAGCTGAGCAAGCACAACCTCCTTCCTCTGTGACTGGTGGTGTCGTGTGTCAAAGTATCTGGTGCATCAAAGTGTCTGGGGTCTACCTCAAGGTGTCCAGCCAGACACTTTGAGGCAATTTTTGAGGCAAATTATTAGTCTCTTTTCTGCATAGCACATGTGCACTGCAGAGAAGATATGCAACGTGAATCAAGGTGTAATTTATATCAAATGTTGACTTACCATCTCGTAGATCAGTGGTTCACAATCCTTTTTAAGCCAGGGAACTGACCAACCCAATGAGGGGCCATCCTTAAAACCATTTGTGTAAATAGAAACATGGCCCCAATAGGTCAGAGAGAGCAGTCCAAACTCTTGTTGGTACACTGACCTATCGATACTGGTTTCGGAGAAGGCTGCCAGCATCTAATTGAAACTTGGCTCTGGCACTGTCCATGGCGGCACAAAGGCCGCCAGTACAGGCTGTACCCTCGGTAGAGTGACACCCAGGCCTGGTATCTGATAGAGAAGTCATCCACAAATAGGAACGACTGTACCTGGGGGGGGGGGTGAATGGAAGACGGTAAGCCATTCACTGCAACAGCAAAGAGCGGCACACTCAAGGCGCTCCCCTGTGGGACACCATTCTCATGCAAAACTGGCCGAGGTGTAGGTGTCACCCATGCGCACTCTAAAGGTCTGGTCATGAATAGGGTAGAATAGGCACATGACGTTCTGGAGATGTAGACTGGACGAAGCCACCATTGTGGATTCACACGACCGTCTTGTCGTCACCTGGGTTGACAGTTGTGGTTTGATGTGTTTGCGGTTGGTGTAGGCTCCTCACAGAGGTGACGGTAAAAAAACGCCTACCCACGTTGACTGTGCGTGGAGACCCGTACCCCTGGGAAAAGGGAATCCTGGTGATTGAGGAGGCATCTGCCCTGCGATGTCTCTGGGCCATTTCACACTTGTGACTTGGCTCACAGCCATTGAGGGCTTAGGTTGTGGCCTATAGTCTCCAATACTTCACTTTGGCCACAGCTTCCAGGGAAAACGGGAGGCCAAGGTGGAAACCTGGTGTTGGTCAAGGGCCAGGGGTGCATGTGTGTGCGCCTTTGGTCACCTGACAGGTGGTCTGGTACTTGGGGATTATGCCATCCTTATGGTATCCTGTCCGAGCACCCTTGGTGACCCGAATGGCCTGCGGGCAGCGAATTTCATAATTTAATGAAATTATAGCAACTCAAAAACAGAGGCTGGGGGCCTCATCAAATAACCCCACCCCTTTGTCTTCTTCTTTTCTGTCTGGGACTTGTTCTTGTGTTGAGTCTGAAGACAAAGGCCTCGGTTCCACCCAACTTAGTGGGCCGACTGCCACTAAGCCTGTGGAGACATGTAGTGCTCCAAGCAAGAGGCCACGTTCCCCCAGTAAGCCGTCTGGACCCCGGGACGATTCTGTGCCTTCTACTGCATTGGCACATACCCTTAACAAGAGGCAACGACCTCTCAGACTTGAGGTGCAGGGCTCCACCACTGATGCGAAGCATGTTCCTGCATCTAAAGAGGTCTTTGGTGCAGTAAAATCCCCTTCCACCCCTTCTTCCTATCCTATCCATTTTCTTTCCATATCTGGAAAGAATGGTGCAGCTTTGGGGAAGGCGTCGCCCTACCTTATTGCCAAAGCCATTAAGGGCGTTGCTGGTGACGTGACTTCGGTCACCTTGTTGGTGGAGGCATCTGCCCCTCACAAGATTGAGGCATTGCTTAAAATGCAGAAACTCGGTGATTTCCCCTTTGTGGTTGAACCCCACCGCACCCTTAACACCAGTAGAGGTGTGGTGTGTGGGGAGTCAGAGGATAACATAGTGGAGGAGCTCAAGGACCAGGGTGTGGTGGCTGTCTGCCACACCTTGGTTCAAAGGGATGGAGAATCCCACCCCTCTGACACCTTAGTGCTGACCTTTGGTAGGCCCAAGTTGCCAGAATACATCAGGGCCGGCTACCTCTGTTTACTAGTACGACCATTCATTCCGAGCTCCCTTCGCTGCTTCAAGTGCCAAAGGTATGGTCATGGCCAGAACTCCTGTTCTGCTAGGGCCATGTGTGGAACTTGTGGGCAGGGATACCATTCCCCCAAGTCTTGTAAGACTGCACCTTATTTCACAAACCCAACCTCTTCTCGAGATTGCCCCACCTGGTTGCAGGAATGTGTCATCCAGGAGTTGCTTGTCAAGAAGGGTATCAGTTTTCAAGATGCGTGGTGGCTGCTAGCCTTGCCAGGGACGCCAAGTCGTGGCTTGTGCTATGCAGGTGCTGCAAAGGTGGCTGCTGTGTCATCTGTCTGCACCCAGACGGACATACTTCCACAACTCCCCACACTCATCAGTGTTTTGCCCACTCAGGCCCGCAGGGTCCATGGGATACTGGTCTAAGCTAGCATTGGCTGCCAGACAGATCCCGACCCCATGCCAGAGGTTTCTTCTGGTTCCATCACTGTCTCTGGCCCAGTCCCCAGGGAGACCACAGATGCCTCTCATCAAACAGAGGCATCTGCTTTGAGCAGCCCCCTTCCTGGCTCAGCCCAGCTGGCCCCCTCCACGGTGGTGGTGGTGGGTGAGAGAGGGGGGAAGTAACTGGGGACACCCCTGCCCCTGCAGTGGGGCACGTGTAACCCTCACTGGGGCTTGGTGTGTAAAACTCACTGGGGCTTGGTGTGTAACCCTCACTGATCAGGGCGGCATTGGAATCTGTTCCCCAGAGCTCGTGTAACCCTCCACCAGCATGGGTGCCATGGTGGACAGAGGACTGTCTGAGTGCGATTCGGGCCCACAGGAGCTCCCTGCGAGATGTACCTGACACTACTGTCCCCTCATCTGATGCTCTTTGGATGGTGTGGCGGGCCATCCATGAACAATGGCAGTCCCAGTGGTTTTTGGAAACCACCAACAAACTCTGCACACTGAAGGACACTCCAGTGCACTGGGTGTCCTCGTGCCACCAGTCAAGAAGGGAGGAGGTTGTGCTTGCTTGGCTGCGAATCGGTCACACGTTCCTCACCCACTCCTACATACTATGGGGTGAGGATGAACCATGGTGAGACTCCTGTTGGGAGCCTCTCACAGTGGCACACATATTTAGCCACCGTGAGAGATACCGTGAACTTAGATGTCGACTGGGAGGCAGTCCAGAGCTCTCCAACTCACTTGGGGATAACCCCCAGGGGGTGGAGAGCTCACTTGTTTTTGTGAAAGAGGCTGGCCTCTTTCACAACATTTCACCTTGGCACTATTTTTCTTATTAGCATCCTTTCCTTTTATTCTTCTTTTTGGCTTTCCTTTTCCTTTTTGTGTCAGTTTTGGCTTTTGCCCTTCTATGTTACTGTCTGTTTAGGCCTTTGCCGTTTTTTTCCCTTTTGCTTTTGCCTTTATTTGTGTCTGTTTATGCTTATGCCTGTTTAGCTTTATCTGTTTTGGCTTTTGCCTTTATTTATTCCCAGTTATTTTTGTGGCTTTTGCCTTTTACTATTTTTACTCTTAGTGGGCTTTTGCCCTTATTTACTATCATGGTGGGTTGGCCTTTTACACCCCCAACATGGTGATTGTCTTTCTGGGCCCTAATGACGATTTTAGTCGATGGGCCCTAAAAAACAAACAACAACAACTCCAGATACCACACCAGGCGCCAAGTAACCATGCGTTCCATCGTTTTGCAAAGACAGCTCATCATTGAAATTTGTTGGTAGGCTAGTAACCTTCCGAGGTTTTTGGAATGTAATTATAGTAGCCTCCCACCAGCCTGCAGGGACTCCAGGCTGCAGCCAAATGTAATTAAAAACCTCAAGGAGGCAACTAACGCCGTTCTCTGGTAGGTGTCGTAGCATTTGATAGTGGATGCAACCTGGACCAGGGGCAGTGTCCCTGGCACTTGCTAGAGCTGCCCACAGCTCCCAAGGGGTAAATAGATTATTATACCCCTCAGTGACACCACCAGTAAAGTTCATTGGATGGCGTTCTGCAGCCTGCTTGTGTTGTAGAAATGTTGCTGTGTAGTGCTTTGAACTGGAGACCGCTGTGAACGTCCTTTCCAGTTCCTCTGCCACCTCATATGGCAGAAGTAGGTGCCTCATGTGCATGAGGAGACTGGAGACACATGATGGTAAATACCTCCTTTGGATCTTCCTCAACTTTTCCCAGACTTTGTTAGAGGGCGTGTGATGGGTAAGTGAGGAGACGTACCGACTCCATTAGGAGCGTTTGGCCTCCTTGATCACCCGCCGTGCATATGCCCAGGCTCAGAGATAGTCGACATCATTGGCATCAGTACGACAAGACTGGAAAATGCGAAGCGCTCGTCAGCAAGCCCAAATCACACTCTGACACTCCTCTATGGGTTGCACGAGCTCTGGGGGACGGATGCCAATGCCACCCCGACCACCACCACCTCTGTGAAGTGACTTACTAGGTCGTTGACCTCATCAAAAAATCACAGTGGGCGAAAGTAGACATGGTGGGTGAACTCCTCCCAGTCCGCCCAATGCAGACTCCACTGTGGTGGGTGTTGGGGCAATGCTCCATCTCCACTGCTAATCTTAATGGGGAAGTGGTCACTTCCACAAGGGTCTGACAGAACCTCCCATTGCAAACCTGGTGCCAACCCAGGAGAGCAGATGGATAGGTCTATACATGAATGATCACCAGTGGCAGTCATCACATGTGTGGGGGCTCCTGTGTTTAGAACAATGAGGCCATTGTGTGACACCCATTGTTCCACAAGTCGCGTTCGGGGGTTGTGACTGTCCAAGCCCCATTGAGGATTTTGGGCATTAAAATCTCTCATAATCAGTAAGGGACCTGGAAGCTGGGATGTGAGGGAGTCGAGGTCTGCCCATGGGATATCAAACACAGGAGGCATGTAGAGGGAACAGAGAGCGGTGGGCACAGCCAGCTGCAGTGAGTCAGTGGTGCCCCATCTCCACTGCTAATCTTGATATGGAAGTGGTAACTTCCTGCAGAGGCGTCTGCAAAGCCACTGGCACATGCATGCCCCCATTCCGGATAAGGATAGTAACCCCTTCCACGCAGTGGCTTCCTTGCTGCTGGGTGTCAGCATATAAAGTGTACCCCCATAACAAAATGGGCGTATCACTATGACACAGGATCTCCTGAAAAGGAAATGCAGATGGGGGTGTGTCATGAGATCAACAGTGTGATCTCGTCCCTGTTGTGGGAAAACCCTCGACAATTGTATTGTAGGAAATTTTCCATCACGTGGGCTTAGGTGGCTTACTTTTATTCCTCCCTTTTCTGCATCCCACTGCAGAAAAGGGAGGGGTGCCTCCAATTGGGTCGTCCTCCTCCATCTTGAAGGACGAATCCCCATCGTGCCCCAGTTGGCGCATGCTACCACCCCATGCTCTCTGCTGCTGGGTGAACGAACCAAGGACATGTACCCCACGTCCCTAGTTTCTCTTCTCCTGTCTCACCCAACACCCCCTTTGTGGAGGAGGCTGGCTGGGCTGAGACAGGGGCCGGAGGCCTTTAAGGGAGATGCCTCTCACTGTGATGAGAGGCATCTGGGGCCTCTAAGGAGGCTGGCACTGCCATTATTGAGGGGAGGAGCATGCATTGGCCTGAGGCGGTGGTGGAGCCAGAAGAAGGCATGTAAATGGGGTAGGGTCCATATGGCAGCCAATGTTAGCACAGACTGGAACCCCATGGACACTGTGGCCCAAGTGGGCAATAAACAGATGAGAGGGGGAGCTGAGGTAGCATGTCTGGGTGGAGACAGATGACACAGCAGCTGCCTTTCCAGCACCTGCATAGGACACTCCACGACTGGAGGTCCCTGGCAAGGCTAGTAGCTGCCACCCATCCTGAAACCTAATACCCTTCTGGACATGTAACTCCTGGATCGTGCATTCCTGCAGCCAAGTGGGGCAATCCCGAGAAGAGGGGGGGTGGTTGCCCTTATAGTTTATGCAAAATAGTTACATTATAGTTTACACAAGTTCCAGAAATGGCCTTGGCAGAACAGTAATTCTGACCATGGCCATAGTGCCATGAAGTCCATTTGAAGCACTGAAGTGCGCTCTGTATGAAGGCACATACTGGTAAATGGAGGTAGCCAGCCATGAAGTATTCTGGAACCTTGGGCCTATCAAAGGTCAGCACCAAGGTGTCTGAAGGGCAGGATTCTCCATTCCATCGAACTGATGTGTGGCAGGCAGCCACCACACCCTCATCCCTGAGCTCCTCCAGCTATTTGCTCTTCTGACTCCCTGCATAGGTCGGGGCACTGCACCACACCTCGACTGGTGTTTAAGGTGCAATGGGGTTTGACCACAATGGGGAAGTCACCAAGCTTCCTCATTTTCAGTAATGCCTCGATCTGGTGAGGGGCAGATGCCTCCATCAACAAGGTGCCATTGTGCAGTTTCTTGACCAAAGTCACATCACTGACAATGCCCTTGATGGCTTTAGTGATAAGGAAGGGCGACGCCTTCCCCAAGGCTACACCATCCTCACCAGAGATGGAAAGAAACAAGGGAGGATAGGAAGAAGGTGTGGTAAATGTTTTGACTGCACCTTATACCTTAGATGTAGGAAAATGCTTCGCATCGGTGGTGGAGCCCTCCACCTGAAGGCTAAGAGGACATTGCCTCTTGTTAAGAGCAGGTGCCGATGCCATAGACGCCACAGGTGCGTTCCCTGATTCAGTTGGTTGACTGGGGGAACGCAGCCTCTTAGTTGGAGCACTGTTTGTCTCCATCAGCTCAATGGGAGCTGGCCCACTCAGTTGGGTGGGACCCGAGCCTGCCATCTTCCGGCTCAACACAAGACAGTAAAGGAGAAGAAGGTAATGGGGTTGGGGTTATTTGATGAGGCCCACAGTCTCTCTTTAGTTGCCATAATTTAAATTATTTTAAATTCACTGCCTGCAGGTCTCACCCACCATGGAAGCCAACATGGCGACACCTATCCGAGATTCCTCAGACAGGATACTGCAAGGGTGGAATAATCCGTGAGTACCAGACCACTGGCATCGGGGTTGACTGCTGGTCCACTTGCAACAACCCTAGGGGGCATAACCACTTACACACCCAAGACCGAGACCGAGACCCTTGACCAAGACCGGGTATCTGCCTTGGCCAGTCATTTTCCCTGGAAGCTGTGGCCAAAGTGATGTGTTGGGGCTTTAGGTCGCAACCTTAATCCTCAGTCTGTCAGCCACCTCACAAGTGTGGGGTGGCCCAGAGACATCACAGGGCATGTGCCTCCTAAATCACCAGGATCTGCATTTCCCAGGGGTGTGGGTGTCCACGCATGGCTAACAAGTGGGTAGGTGTTTATTTATGGTCACCTCAGTAAGGAGCCTACATTGACCGAGAACAAGTCAAACAGTCATCCAGTAAAGGACACAAGAAGGACACTGGCAACCACGATGATGGTATCATCCTGTCCAGAACGCAAGTGATGGGCAAAGACGATAGTGGTGTTGTCCAATCAGAGGCAAGAAAAAGTCACCCCTTTTTGTCGCCTCTACCCCGGGCACACACGGTTTTCCATCATGCATCAGAAGATCCATTACATTGGAGTGATCATGTACAAGTATCCTCCTTGGATGGCAATGTACCAATTAAGGATGACGTCAAACCCAATCCATGCAGAAGTATTATAAAGAACTACTCTTCTTTTGCCAAGTGGTTTGTTTGAAACAGAAAAAGCACTTTACCTTCGCCGGATAAGTACCAACAGTGAAAATCCCAAACCATTTTTGAGTTCCCAACTATGAAAGATGCCACCCAAGTTTTTATTCGGTGAGGAGTGTGTGGGCATCCACATCAACCATCCCTTTTCCAATTCTTCAGTGGCTTGTTTGTTACTTCTTGCTGAATATTAATGAATGATAGACTTAAGCTGGACTTTTCAATCTGCTACTACTATTAAGCACCTCTTCTACACATCTGCTGCTTCACAGTACAACATTCCCTGAAGTTGTAGTGCCTCTGTTGTCGGTCCTCACTAATTCCCAGGCAAAACAGCATGGAGTTCAATTTCATTTTCCTGTTTTGTTTGTTTGTTGCAGTTTAAGGTCCCGTCAACTACGAGGTCATTAGAGACCCGTCCACTGTAAAGTTCTAATGCATATACTGCACAGACACTACACTAATGCGACGATTATTGGGCATTAGCAGTACCTAGCTTTCCCAAGCGACCACCCATGTCAGTACTAACTGGGCTTGCGTTGCTTAACTTCAGTGATCAGACGAGAACTGGTGTGTCCAACGCAACTCACCGCTCCCTTCATTTTCCTCCCACTAAACGTCTTATGGGGTGGGTAGTGTAGTGGCTTACTGATCATTGTAATAATATGGCATCTTTATGTTACCAAAACAACCAGCATCTTGGTAGGTGGTGGTTAGCAATCGTTTGAATTATGGGAGTTCTTTCTCTCTCATGGTTCTGCAGGGCCCCTTTCCAACACTATCTCCTTCCCAAAACTAAAAAGGTTTCAGGTGTTGCGATTTGTCATTGCTCCACCTCTACCTGCAACCAAGAACTGACCATCTGTTAGTATTATGATTGCATCACCTGATAACACCATGAAGCTATCATGTCAAGCTTCCATTCACCTCACCTACTGAATCTGACTTCCTGGGGGCACTGGTTTCCAACCAGGGATGTGCAAACTACTGCCAGGGGAGGCGCCAGTGGAGAGTATGAATCATAGTACTGCAAAGCAATGCAAGTCCTTCTGCCATTTGTAATGTAGTATTCATTTGAAACGGGCTTTTCAGCCCTAGCTGCGATGAAAACCAAATACAATGATACCTTGACTTAAGAGTTTAATTAGTTCCGTGACTGAGCTCATAACTCCAATTGCTCGTATGTCAAATTACAGTAGAACCTCTAAAGTTGACCACCCCTATATGTTGACCACCTCCCTAAGTTGACCAAATTTTGACAGACTGGATGGGAGCGGCGAGTTGCGTTGGACACACCAGTTCTCGTCTAATCACTGAAGTTAAGCAACGCAAGCCCAGTTAGTACTGACATGGGTGGTCGCTCGGGAAAGCTGGGTACTGCTAATACCCAATAATCGTCGCATTAGTGTAGTGTCTGTGCAGTCTATGCAGTAGAACTATGCAGTGGACGGGTCTCTAATGACCTTGTAGTTGACGGGACCTTAAACTCCAACAAACAACAACAACAACAGACTGGATGTGCACCACATTAATTAATGGATGACCAACCTCCCCATGTTGACCACCTCTATAAGTTGTATGTTGACCACTGTGACTGTGACACATAATATTGATTTAACCTCCATAAGTTGACCCCTTGTCATCCCTTGTGCCTGACAAGAGCCTTGTTAAGGGTGACAAATACAAGATTGAAAGAGTATCCAAGGCACATTTCACTGGATTGCTTAGCAATAGCCCTTCTTAGGGAAAGCTAAAGAAATTAGTGATTGGTAAGTCGGCAAATTCATGTGCATTTAAGAAATTGAAGACCACCCTGTAACATGGTGATCAAACAAATGTGCATGGATGACTGTTGCCCTGTTTGAAGAACAGGTAAGGGGTGTGAATCAAGAAATGAAGAAAAAATGATCTATCCTACTAACAGTAGACAACTGCCCTGATGAACTGCAAGTCAGTCACTTGACAAATTTGACACTTAACTTTCTTCTTCCAAATGCAACTCAAGGATCCAACCTCTTGACCAAGGTGTTATCAAATCATTCAAAGTGTTTTACTAAGCCCAGCTCCTGGAGTGGGTTATTGGTAAAACATGTGTCACCAGCCTGTGAAATCAGCTTCATTTGCTGCATCCATTAATGCACTGGGTCCTGTCCTTTGGATAATTCTGCTTAACAAACATTCAACCAGAAACAATGTTGACATGTTTTAGGAAAGTTGGATTTTTCACAATCCAACAGACAACATTTTGGCTTCATACACCCCATCTTCCATGGCAGAATTCTAAAGAGTAACCTTTGAAAGTATTGTTGAAATGGGCAATGAAGTGGAAACGTCTAATGAATCTGATGCAGCTAACTGCTGGGGGGGGGGGGGTCATAACCCCAACTTCCAGATCAATGGCATTGGGGGCTAGCTATGCCGATCCACTAGCAGTAATAGTTTTTATTATGTAGCATTTCATACAGATCTATACAATAAAAGCATTGATACCCATGTATCAGTACAGTACACGTAGTTCTCCATAAGTTGACCACCTCCCTATGTTGACCACTTTTCTTCCGCCCTTGGGTGGTCAACTTATAGAGGTTCTACTGTATCTTCATCTCCCTTACATAGTTTGTTTAATAAATTCTCCACTATCCACATTAAACAAAAACGAACAAAATTGCAAATTTAAATAACTGAGAAAGATTACATAAAAAATTGGCAGATATTTTTAAATGAGTTGCATGCAACTTAAATTGCATGTCACGTGTAAATGCACTTTGCAACTTTTTTATTCACTATGCCATTTTATGAGTTGCACAACTCAAAAAATGGTAAGTTGCCTGCAACTTTTGTGCTTAATATAAACGCAAAGCGCCACTTTAAATTGCATAACTCAATGGTAATGGTGGGGTTTCTTTTTAGCAGGCCCTCCACCTTATCCTCTCCAAGGCTATTCCATTGCCGAATGGTCCTTGGTAAGAAAGACCAGTAATATGGGTCTCTGTGCCCTAATCTCCTTTCAATTGTACGAATGATCCTTTCTCCCTTTGTACTTAGCAAGGGACACACATCCAACAACAGGTCCATCACACCCCAGCAGTCTGATAAACAGACTGATGCTGTGACATGTATGCCACTGGCTTAGTGTTTCCTACCCTAATTCACTCATCATGTCAGACACACTATCCATGTGAGAAAACCTGTGGGGTACAATTCTTGCTGCCCTCCTCTGTATCCTTTCAATCTGCCAACATAATACCTGCCTGAAGGGAAACCAAATTGCCCTACCGTACTCCAAAACTGGTCACACCATTGAAATATATGCTGTTTCTTTCATCTCCCTTGTGCTGTCCCCAAGGACCCTACTAATCAGACAGATGAATTGACCAGTCCTCCCAACCAATTTACTAATATGATCCTTCCAGGTACCTTGGCTATTTAAAATTATTCCAAGATGCTTATGGGTCCCAACTCTCTCAACCCTAACTCCACCTATATAGTAATCAAAATCAATTAGCTTCCTAGATCTAGATATTGTAAGAATCCTACACTTTTTCAGATTTAATGGATAATTCCCATTTTACACACCAATTGTAAATCTTATTGAGATCCTGTTGTAATTGTGCACAGGATGATAACCCCTCATCTAATACCCGAGTAGCACATGCGTCATCTGCATCATAGTTCAAGGAAGGAACTAATGTCAAGTCCAATGTCATTCACATAGAGAATGTACAACAAAAGACCCAAAACACTTCCCTGATGGACCCCTGATGTGGCTGGTTTCCATTCAGGTGCAGTACCCCTGTACATTATCCTCTGTCGTCTATCAAGCAAATAGGACCTTACCCACTGAGTAACCTTGCTATGTATCCCTAAACTTGACATTTTTGAAATCAGCTTATCATGGGGTACCATGATGAAAGCCTGTTCAAAGTCTAAGAATACAACATCAACCTGCTTTCTGTTGTCTAAAGCCCTTTGAATATAATCCATCAAGCAAGCCATTTGGGTGTCACATCACCTCCCTTTCCTAAACCCATGCTGATTGTTGCTAAGGATGCCATTCTTTTGCAGATATCCCATTATAGAGGAGAATAGGATATGTTGAGAAACCTTGGATACAGGACTCATTAATGAAACTGGTCTATAGCACTTAGGGTCTGCTGCATCTCTTGACTTGAAAATTGGTACCACATTAGGCAGTTTCCATGATGATGGAACAATACCTGTATCTAATGACTTTCTAAATATTTCCACCAGGTTATAGCTAAGTATCTATGAAAGCCACTGCATAATATATGGAGAAATGCCATCAGAACCTGCAGCCTTATGAACCACTGATTTACTCAGTAGTTTCTCAATTCCCACCCTAGTGATAGTAACCTCGTTCATTCCCCCTGGTGAATTGCTATCAAGTACCAGCTGGAAGTTTCTTCTACTGGTTGCAAAGCTTTTTGCAAATGCATCATTGAAAACATTGGCAATCATAAGACTATCCTTAACTACATCTGCCTCAGAATGAAGAATGGTTCCATTGTGGACCTACCTGGCATAAACCCAAACTGATTTCCACAGACACTGGTTCTATCCCTGAGGCGACATTCCATTACTCTCTCCCAGTTTCAATGGATGGCTCATCAGCTTTATGCTGCAATAGTTACTACAATCTTGGACATCCCATTTGCTTTTGAAGAGTAGTGCTATCCAACTCTCACACTATTCTGAGGGTCTTTTATCTCCACTAGCTATCCTGCTGAAGAGTTTCCCCAGCCTATTGGTTCCTGTCTCCCCTAGGCTACACCACACTGCAATGGGAAATCCACCTGGGCCTACAGCTTCCTGGCATTTCATCTTCCTAACTGCCCAGGCTACTTCCTCCTCTGTTACACAGTCCACTGCCCCTGATGCTGAAGGATAAATGGTAAAGTCCTCATCCCCCTTGGCAACATGCAAAAGGACAGCAGGTCCCTACCTTCACTATCCTTTACTGTGATGGCTTGGGGTATTCTTTCACTGCCCAATCTCTCACCTTGGCCAGTTTGAAAACTTCTCTCTCCCCTTCCTTTGTCCCTAACTGCTCATAGAGGGCCTTGTACTTCTGGTGCTTGGCCAGGGCAATGGTCCTCCATGCAGTGGACTTGGTCAGTCTATATTGAGTGTGAGACTCCTGGTCCCCTACCTCCTGCCACCTTGGGAAAGCAGCCTTCTTTTGCTTGATGGCTTCTTCTACCTCCTCATTCCACCACCATGTCTGCCTGTTTCCTTGGTTTGTGCCTTCTACTCTGCCCTGCCCCAAATTGGCTTTCACATAATATCCAATTTTTCTGATGACCCTGTCCCACATGGCATCTACTATCCCTTCCCACTGCCAGTCTACCTGCCTGGGCATTTCTTGTGCAGATGCCTCCATTTTGCTGAGAAGTTTCTACCAATTGATGACCTGCTCACGTTTCCATGAATGTTCCTTGCCTGGTGCCTTCACTTGGATTTTTAACATAAGTAGCCTATGGCCACATTCTTTTTGAAAATTTTCACTGGGGAGTCAAAAATTTCCAAAGAAAGGCCAAGTGTATTTGCTGTGTCCAGGATGCACTGCCCTTCTATACTAACTGTTCTATATCTCCATCCCCATGGGCCTCCCCATAACCTTGTAAAACCGTTATTTTTACTGAAATGAAAACTAGAAAAGCAACTCCTAAACCTTTTCCCGCCTATGGCAGGGTCGGGTACCCATTTGTTCCTCTGAATGGACACAGGGTGATATATTGGTCATATTTTTTTCTGCAGCCGGTTGCCAGTCAAAGCTGCACCCCTACGCTTATTTATCATTGGTCTAGTGTTTGTTGGGGAATGCTACTGACGCCAGGGGGCGAGCTCCTACACCTGGAAATTTTGCCTCATCTACCCGTTGCATAGTAGAGAGGGTTCTTTTACGTACCCACATGGGACCTCGGTTTTACTTCTCATCGAAAAGTAGGCACACTCGCAACCTCTCTCTTGCCCAAAAGAAGTCGGCCCACCTCAGTCCAGTACCAAAACCTAGAACTACTGGCGTGTTGCCAAGCATGCTAACCACTATGCCACAACAGCAGGCCGAACTACCATCCCAAAATGAAACAAAATAAATTGAAAAAATATACAGTTGGAAGAGTTTTATATTATGAATGTGATCATACATTCACTTGGTCAAAAAAGTAAATGTACTAATTAAATAAAATACATATTAATGACATATTATCATTTTAGAGTCACAAAAGTATGGCAACAAATTCATTTTCATGCATAAAAATCAAACAACACGTTAAAATATCAATATCTTGTGGGGTATCCATTTGCCTCTAACACTGCTTGACATCAGTTTCTTATTGAATCCACCAGATTGGTGCACACTCGCAGCTTCCCTCTCACCCGAAAAGAAGTAGACCCACCACGGTCCAGTATCAAACCTAGAACTACTGGCGTAGTTACCGAGCATGCTAACCACTATGCCCACTATGCCACCACGGCGGGTAAAATGAAAACTGGAACTGAACCAAAAAAATAAATATCGCTCTTAGCAGTTCAAAACATGTTGAAACCCCTTCTTACCACCTTCTCACCATCCTATAGATAGCTGATATCGCATCTCCTTCATCCACAAAATGCTTGATAATGCCTTTTCTGCCATCATTCCATTGACTTTTGCAGTATGAATACATGCATTCTTGTCATGTCAGTGATTTCAAGGCGCCACACCACAGGTTGCCCTGCACCAATGGCTTTGAAACTTTGCACATGCATACAGTGAGTGATATACTACATCAGTGTAAAATGGCATGTCTGTCACTTATTGAATTCATGAGCAGCGTGTTTTGAAAACAATTCTCATTTTTTAGTAATCACCTTTTAAGGCTTCCTGCTTCATGATTTCAATTAAACTTTAATTTGGGTTGCATGGAGTAAACTTTTAGAGTATAAAGGTGAGTTCACAGCATTCAACATAGAGCGATTCTTCACTTTTATACTGTTTAATAGTGAAAATATTCTTTCAGCACAAGCCAAGAATGAGGCAGTGAAAGAATGCTGAACATCAGTTTCTACAATAAAGGATATTACTGTGTCTTTTAGAATTGCATCTTCTGCTATACTGTTGCAGAATTTCAAAGGAAGGGGGATAATTGAAGGTTAGCCCTTCTCTAATGTTGTAGAGTTGAAAAGGATATGGAATCCCTCTGGTTTTTGGCAGGCAGTTTAAACATGCCGCTCTTTTATGTGACTGGTATTGTGGTGACAAAATCCCGCCTTTTAGATATGCCACACCGAAGGGTCGGGACAAATGAGACAAAATACGGGTTGTGGGGTCTGGTTTCTGGTTAGAATGAAATCTTGATTTAGAAAACGTTACGTTGTTAATAAATGTCAATAAAATGGCATCAGATTAATTTAACCCTTATCATACACACTGGGGTATGACATACCCCACAAAAAAATAATTTATTAATAACTTGGCATTTTTGTGGTTTCTCATTATGTAATGCACATGTAAAGTCACTTTGCAACACCCTCAAACCATATGAATATTGAAAAAAGGATATATTTTCTCAATTATAAGTTAGAGCCTGAAAAATGCCTCCTGGGGTAAGTCACACCCTAATCTGTAGGCTACGGTTGCATTTCATACATTTTGTATGTTTGTTATTTTTTTGTTTTAATGCTGCTAATGCCATTGAAAGCTTCTTCACTGTCGTTCACAGTTAGTTTATGATATATAAATATTTTCTAATTTTTATATGCAAATTTAACATCAAATTCTCATAATACTACCATTTGTTAATATTTTATTTTTTTCTTAATTTTTGTTTTTAAAGTTCAATATAATTTCCTGAATATCTAGTAGTTGTTTTATTATTTGGCTTTGGTTGCTTTATTATAAGTGACTAATGAACAGACAGCAACTGAGAGCCACCTGACTGCTTTTTTAAGCATTTAATGTAACTCCACGTGCTATTGATCCTTATGAAACAGTTTCATGAGCGTTTTCAGCAAGTTATTCAAGGGTTGTAATATCTGTTATGTTGATTGGATATCATGTTGTTGACGTTTTAAATGTTTCGACATGTACATTCACAGATATTTCTAAGATTAGTGATTTTTGTGTCATCGCTGTTTGTATACTGGTTTTTATACAGGTACGGAACTAATGACGACCTCCTCCTCCCTCAAGCAACTGCATAAAAAATAATGCAATGGTTTGCTTTTAGATAAATACAATACTGTTAAGTAAACTTGATTACTGTAATAAATGTTTGAAAAGTTTGATCCAACTAGCCTTTATTTGTTGAATTGCCACATAATGAAGTTTGCACCTTAGGTTTGATATCTCAGCATTGCTCAAGCGATAACGCCATTATTTTAGAAATGGTGGTAGAGAACCTTTGAGGGGGATTAATAGATATCGTACAAAAAGAACAATCGACTAAGCTGTCGTCACATGAACATGTAAAAATTACAATATAAATTCAGTTATATTTAATGTACCCAGAGGCGGATTACAACACATGCGCATGCGGCGCGCGTGGGGCCTCAAAATACAACTGCAAATGAAAAAAATTATTTTAACTAATTATTATTTTTCATAATGAAAATAATTCATTATTTAACAGTATTCCCTATATTAAATTGAGCATTGAATAACGCCAGCAGAGTAGAAAAAACGTGCGTGCATTGCAGGGAGTAGGACTAGTGAAAATATTTCGAGGGGCATCTGAAAACTAAATTTAACCTGGGGCCTCTCAAGTGCCCCTCTCTTGTAAAATAATCAACGCGTGTGTTGGGCACAGACAGACCCATATTACTGGTCTTTCTTACCAAGGACCATTTGGCAATGGAATAGCCTAGGAGAGGATAAGGTGGAAGGCCTCCTAAAAAGAAACCCCACCATTACTAGTGTTGTAGAGGGATCACGAGAATTTTAGCCTTGGGTTTTGGGAGCTTTATGGTAATGTATGTAGGAATGAGAGTTGGTCTCTCCACTGCCATATTGGCCAAATAAGGCTGCTTACAGGGTAGTGAATTAGAATCTTACGTACTACGAATGTTATCTTATGTACTTTTTATAATCACTCTGTTATCTCTTATATGTTACATGATAAAGATTATGTAACGAGTTAAGCGGATACTACGAACCTTTGAATTCATCAAGTATTATTGAACATTTCAGGAAATGTGACCAAATACCGTGCTCGTTCAATCCTACATCTTCATACATACATTCATTCGATGGTGAACCACACAAATGTTTTAACCCTAGCATGCATAAGCCCTGCAAACATGATATTCAAATAAAGAGGGTGAAAAGTACCCAAACTGAAATATGACTTGCATACTTTATAAAACGTGATGCAGGTGGAAATATGTAAGTTTATAATATTTATTTAAATACAGTAAAACCTCTCTATGGGTACACCCCTCATATCGGTACGGATTCTTCAGGCACCAATTTTTCGCCCATAGGCTTTATGTTATTACTACCCCTCTTAACGATACACCTCTGTAATGGGTATACCCCTCTATAGTTAAACCTAACCCATGTCACCATTTTCAGAAAACCTCCTCTGTAATGAGTACATCCCGCCTTGGTGAACGCAGTGGGTAGCATGCTTGGTACCTGCACCAGTGGTTCTAGGTTCAATATTGGACTAAGGTGGGTTGCCATCTTATGGGTAAAAGAGGTGCCTTCCTTTGGATGAGAAGTAAAACCGAAGTCCCATGTGGTGTTCAATGACAGTTACACACAAAAGAACCCTCTCTACTATGTAACGAATCAATGAGGCAAAATTTCGAAATGTAGGAGCTTGCCCCCCCCTGGCGTTGGTGAAATACCCCAAAGAACAGTAGACTGACAATCAGGGCCGGTGCTATATGTTGCAGGGCCCTGTGCCAAATACTGATGCGGGGCCCTGTGCAAAATTATGACATAAGGCCTTATCTTATATGAAAGGGCCCCATGCCATTGCACAGTTTACACACCCATCACACCAGCACTGTGACAATAAATCTGCATAGGAGTTTGCAGCTTTGGTCTGCAACAGGCTGTGGAAAACCACTGTCCAACAGATCACTCTTGCATCTATTCAGAGGGATAAGATGGGTACCTTACTCTGACACAGGCGACGAATGTGTACGTTAAGAATTTTATGACATCTCATATCACATAATGCTTTTTTTAAATTTAAAAAGAAGCACAATATAAAACAATATATGCACTGTATCTGTATAAATTAAACATAGCATTATTAGTGTCTAATACCCCCTCTTATGGGTACACCCATCTGATGGATACTCTTTGGCTGGGTCCCACAGGTGTACCAATTAGAGAGGTTTCACTGTACATTTTGAACAAAATAGAATGTGCTCTTTACAAATTGGGTTATTCCTCTTAGTACACAGACAATCGCATTTTTAATCCTTCTTACATTGACAAAATTGACATCTTTTCTTTGTTTGCACCCGTTTTTCTTTGCAGCTCTTCAAAGGTTTTAGGAATAATAAATTTTGATATATCTAAAAATGATTTATGCAGATTAGAACTGCACTTTAGGATGCAGATCAGGACACATATAAACATTTAGACAGATGGTTGCAACATTATAAATGAGGTGGGTGTAAAAAACCCACTTTATGTTAAAATGCAACTTTTCAAAAACAGTATAAAAAATTTAAGTGGTGAATTTTTTTTACTATGATTGAATTATTTGATTGCACGCAGCAAAGATTCCTCTTAATCTAAACAATTAATTCATGTAAGAAATGTTTAGTATTATGATTTAGTTAAATTTAATTATAATATATTTTTATTCTTATTAGTACTCATTGTTTAATTATAGGCTGTCCTCAGTGGGGTGGCCCCAGCCAGGGCACGTTCAGAAAGCATTAGGGCAAGCCTGAGGTTGGGAACATCGAACGTGGGAATCCTTACAGGTAAAGCAGGGCAGCTAGTAAATACCCTAAAGTGGATCCAGGTAGCTTTCCTCCAAGAAACTAAGTGGAGGGGGAATAGATCAAGGTCCCTTAGCGAAGGGTACAAGCTTACTGTATATATACCACCCGTGAAGGGGGGCAGAATGGGGTCGGCATAGTATTGGATAGTGAGCTGCAGCAAGGGGTCACCCAGGTGAAACGACTCCTGTTAGTTACAGTGGTATGGAGAGGAGTAGTGCTTCACCTTATCAGTGCATATGCCCCCCCAGGCAGGTCTGGATGAACCCACAAAGAATGGCTTCTGGACAGCGTTCAAGGACTTGGTGCATTCACTGGAGGCTCAGGTAGGACAATGTCAGGGGAATGAGCAATAGTTATGGGGGAAGGCCTTTCATGGCCATGTAGGGAAATATAACCAGGGTTATGGGGAGGTTCATGGGGGATGGGGGTATGGAACAGCTAGCATATATGGGCAGCAAATCCTTGACACAGCTAAAGCACTTGGCCTTGCATTGGCAAATACATGGTTTAGAAAGAGATGCCTCAAACAGATTTCTTTATGGTTAGAAGGCAGCATAGATCAGAGGTCCGTGATTGCTGGACACTCCCCAGTGAGAATTTTCAAAAAGGTTTTGGCCATAGGCTATTAATGTTAGAACTAGTAGTGAAAGTGGCAGGCAAGGCACACTCTTGGAAAGGAGAGAAGGTTATCAGGTGGTGGGCCTACCCACCAAAATAGATGAATTTATACAAGAAGTGCACAGGCAGGTAGACTGGGATTGGGAAGGGACAGCAGACGCCATGTGGGACAGGGTCCCAAAAAGTTAGAGCCTGTGAGAAAGCCATCTTGGGGCAGGGTAGAGCAGGAAGTGCAGTCCAGGGTAATAGGCAAACATGGTGGTGTAATGAGGAGGTAGAAGCAATCATCAAAGAAAAGAAGGCTGCTTTCCACAGATGGCAGGAGATAGGGGACCAGCAGTCAAAGACTCAGTACAGGCAGGCCAAGACCACTGCTTGGAGGAAGATTGCCCTGACCAGGCACCAGAAGTATGAGCCCTCTATAGACAGTTAGGGACAAAGGAAAGGGAGAGAGAAGTTTTCAAACTGGTGAAGGCTAGAGATAGGTCTGCCGAAGATTTACCCCGAGCCATAACAGTGAAGGATAGCGTTGGTAGGGTCCTGCTCTCTCCAATAAAGGTAAAGATGAGGTGGGAGGAGTACTTCTGAAACCTCTTGAATGAAGCAGGGGGAGACAAGAACTTTGCCCCAAATCCTGCACCAGCAGGTGCTGCAGACTTTGTAACTGAGGAGGAAGTAGCCAGGGCACTAAGGAAGATGAAAGGTCAAAAAGCTGTAGGCCCAGATGGAATACTCATTCTAGTATGGCATAGTCTAGGGTGGGCTGGTACCAAGTGGCTAGGCAAACTTTTCAATAAGATAGCTAGTGGAGACAGATTGCCATCTGCATGACACGAGAGTTGGATAATACCACTCTACAAGGGTAAAGGGAATGTCCAAGTCTGTGGCAACTATAGAGGTATAAAGCTAATGAGCCACTCCATGATGCTCTGGGAGAGAGTAATGGAACCTCGCCTCTGGGATAGAACTAGTGTCTGTGGAAATCAGTTTGGGTTTATGTCAGGTAGGTCCACAATTGAGCCAATCTTCATTGTGAGGCAGATGGTAGAAAAGTATAGATCAGCAAGTATAGTATAGAGTAGCAAGTATAGCAGAGCAGCAAGTATAGTAAAGTATAGAGGACCTCCATGCCAGTGTTCAATGACAGGTAGTGTGGAAAGTATTATGAAAAAGGGGGTGGAAGAAGGATTTATTAGAATAATCCAGGATATGTATGATGGCTCCATAGCCAGGGTAAGGACACCTTGTGGAAACACTGGGGGCTTTCTGGTGAGAGTTGGGGTGCACCAAGGTTGTGCACTTAGTACATATCTTTTCATCCTGGTTATGGATGAACTGCTGGCAGGTGTAGGAGAATGGGCCCCTCAGCACCTGGCATCTGCCAATAATTTAGGGAAGATCAGTGACTGCAGAGAGCAGATAGAGAAGGGATTAAATGATATAAGAGGAGCAATGGAAAAGGGAGGGCTAAAGATTAACATGACAAAAACAGAGTATCTAGATTTCAATTGGGATGGTCAGGAAAACAATGGGGACATATGCTCAAAGGGTGAACTGGTAAAAAAAAAAGGTGCAGTGGTTAGGCCAGCTATGCTATACGGATAAGTGTTGGGTAATAAAGAAAAGCCATGTACCATATTATCTTGTGTATAATATGCACCCATAGAGGATACACACCCCAAGTTCCAAGATTTACATTCTTGAAAAAAATCTCAATGCTCATGTATAATACACAGGCTAAGTTTGCCAGTTCCCAATTATTTCAGATGGCGATTGTGAAGAACTTTTAGGCTTTTAATATTGGTATTGTTGGACACAACTGGACTTAGAATATTCATTTTTATTGCAGGACTTGTTAATTTTTTATAGTAGTACACTAGTATTGGTTACACTTGTATTAATATATAAGCACTTGTCTCTGGTGTGAAGATAAATAAAGTGTAGGTAGCTAAATATTATATATATAAAACTAACTCAAAAGAGCATCTATTAGAAGTTAAATGACGTTAATAAGCAAACATGTCTCTTCTTGCTTTCAATGGATGATCCAGTATTCTTTATGCATGTTTAGTGTTTTATGATAATGACTGAAATTTTTAAACCTATGTATAATATGAACCCAGACTTTGCATTCAATTTTTTCGGGGAAAAAGGTGCGTATTATACACGACATAATATGGTAAATCGAATGCAAGTGCTGCGATGGAAATGTGAATGCTGCGGTACACGTGTGGCATGTCGAGAGCAGACAGAATTAGGAATGCATACGTTAGAGGTAGCCTGCGGGTGGGAGACATCGCCAAAAAGATAAGGGAGAATAGGCTGAGGTGGTATGGACACATTATGAGAAGAGGGGAAAAGGATCTCGTTAGGTGCATCTCAGGATGCAGGTGGACGGCAGCATCCTGGGTAGGGGGAACGGTTGAAGGAACAGCTGACATGGAAACAGGTTGTCGAAAGGGACATGGCAGTGTGTGGGGTGGATGGGGACCTGGGAGGAAACAGACGGGAGTGGAGGGCTAGAACCCACAGACCCGAACCCCACCATGGGCAGGAGAAGGGTATCATGATGATTATGACACAGCTGGTAATAGCTGGTAACTTCAAAATTCAGTTTTCTCAAAACACAAAATTTGCACTTACAACACTTGGGTGGTTGGCCGATATACAGTATGTCCTGTACATCACATTTTTCATCAGTCCTAAAACTCCTAACCCTTTTACTGCTTCCCTTCACAGCCCATTATCGTGGGAACATTATGGAATTTTTATTGTGTGGGTAATTTCCTGTCTGGGGACTCCATTCTATAAATTTCTGGAAGAGAGGATTCATGGAATCGTCCACAATGGAATCGTTTTTCATTCTCAGGCACATGATAGAGAGGCATAGGGCAGCAAAGAAAGACTTCCATGCAATCCTCATTGATTTGGATAAGGCTTATGACAGTGTTCCATGGCAGGCAGTTTGAGGGGTGCTACCAAGAAAGGAGTAGAATAGTTTTTCAGATAGTGCAGCATCTTTATGAGTCCTTACCAGGGTAATGACTATTAGGGAAACTATTGGAGGCTTCCCAATGACGGTTGGAGTACACCAAGGTTCAGCACTAAGTGCATACCACTTCATTCTAGTTATGGATGAATTGCTATGGACGAACTGCTGATGGGAGTAGGAGAATGGGCCCCTTCGTGCATGTTATTTGCAGATGTAATGAAAGTTAGTGACTCCAGAGATCAAGCAGAGAAAGGCCTAAACGATATTAGGGCACCAATAGAAAATGGAGGACTGAAGAGTGGTGTACACTTGGCATATATTTGCATGCATATACTTACTGCTCTTAGACCTGTGAAGTCACGTGATGATGATGATGGTTTAAGTTTTAGGGCCCATCAACTACAACGGTCATTAGGGCCCAGAAAGACAATCATCATGGTGGGGGTCTAAATGGCCATCCCGCCATGATGGCAATAAATAATGGCAAAACCCAAATAAATATGGAAAATAAGTACAGGCAAAAGCCAAAACAGACATTAAATGAGTAATAAGAAAATGGCAACAGCCAAATAAACATGGAAAATAAGTACAGGTAAAAGCCAAAACAGACATTAAAAATAAAAGCAGCAAAAGCCAAAACAAACATAACAATAAAAGCCGTAAAGGACAAAACAGACACAGAAATAAAAGGCAAAAGCCAAAACAGACATAACAATAAAAGTGGCAAAAGCCAAAACAAACACAAAAATAAAACGCAAAAGCCAAAGCGATATGTATAAACAATGAGTATAAATCAAATTTTGTGAAAGAGGGGAGCCTCTTTCACAAATACAAGTGAGCTGTCAACCCCCACAGGGTCATCCCCAAGTGATGTGGAGAGCTTTGGACTGACTCCCAGTCGCCATCTAAGTTCTCCGTATCTCCCACAGTGACTAAAGATGTGTGCCACTGTGAGATGCTCCCAACAGCAGTCACACCATGGTAGATCCTCACCCCATAGAATGTAGGAGTGGGTGAGGAAAGTGTGAGCGATTCACAGCCGAGCAAGCACAACCTCCTCTCTCTGTGACTGGCGGCACGAGGACACCCAGTTTACAGGAGTGTCCTTAAGGGTGTGGAGTTTGTTGGTGATCTGCACAAACCACTGGGACCGCCATTGCTAATGGACAGCCCACCGCACCATTGGGAGAGCTTCGGAGGGGGGGACAGCAGTCTCAGGCACATCTGGAAAGTGGGCCACATGACAGGCATGGGCATCCACCCTCTCGTTGCCCATGATGCCAACATGCCCCAGGACCCACATAAACAACACTGTCTTGCCCTGCTTACGAATCAAGAGCAGGATTCTGTGCACACCCTGAACGATGGCATGTCTGCCATAAAGGGTGTGCAACAGCTGAAGAGAGGATAGGGAGTCAGTCACAACAATGAAGTGTCTGTCTTTCAATGATTGGATGAGTTCCAGTGCCCTGTGCAGAGCTGTGAGTTCTGCAGTCAAGACACTGGCGATGCCTGGAAGGCGGCCCCTTGAGATGACCAGTTGTAAAGACTGACAATCCCACTGAGGTGAAATCCTGTGACCCATCCGTGTAAATAAAAACATGGCTCTGATAGGTCAGAGAGAAGCGTCCAAAGTCTTGTTGGTACACTGACCAATCAGTACTGGTTTTGGGGAAGGCTGCAAGCACAAAGTTAAAGTTTGGCTCTGGCACTGTCGAAGGTGGCACAGAGGCCGGCAGTACAGGTTGCACCCTAGGTAGAGTCAGTCCCATGCCAGCAAGACCACTGCACACCAAATGCATGGGAAACCCCTGGGTGGCGTTCAAATGGCCGTCACAGATTGCGACTAAAAGTGGCTGTCCCTTCAGCTGCAAAACGTATGCAGCTGCAAAATACTGTTGCCACACAGTCAGTGGAGGCTCACCAGTCTCAGTATAGAGGCTGAGCACTGGACTCGTGCAGAAGGCCCCAATGGACAACCAGATGCCAGCGTTATGCACACTGTCCAGCATCTGGAGAGTAGATGGAGCAGCCAGGCCATATATGCCGCAGCCATAATCCAGACGTGATCGAACGAGTGATCTGTAGAGCTGAAGCATCACTGTTCGATCTGCCCCAAAACCAGGCACGTGGAATATTAAGGGCATGAAGGCACTTAGCCTTCAGCTCCTTCAAGTGCAGGACCCATTTCAGACGGCTGTTGAAATGGAGACCAAGAAACCAGGCCGCTTTTACAACTGGGAGGAGGCGGCTATTCAGGGTAAGGTGAGGCTCAGGGTGGAGCCCTTGCTTACAACAGAAGTGCATGACCATTGTTTTGTCAGGGGAGAACTTATAACCACACGAGGTGGTAAACTCGTTGGCATGATTTAGTGCCAGTTGCAGCTGACGCTCAATGCTCTGCATCGTGGCAGCGTGGTACCTGATAGAAAAGTCGTTCGCAAATAGGGACGACTGTACTGGGGTGTGAACAGAGGATGGTATACCGTTCACTGTAACAGCAAAGAGCATCACACTCAAGACGCTCCCCTGTGGGACACCATTCTCCTGCAGGAAGGCCAAGGAGTAGGTGTTACCCACACGCACTCTGAAGGACCAGTCAGACAAAAAGCTATGGAGGAAGAGGGGCAGATTACCCCTGAGCCCCCACTGGTGCAAGGTCCCCAGTATGCCATGGCGCCATGTGGTATCACATGCCTGAATGTGATACCACATGATACCACATCAAAGAAGACATCCACCAGGTGCTGTCTGTGGAGAACGGCCTCATGCACTGCAGTCTCCAGTGAGATCAGATGATCAATAGGAGATGTGGCTGGGCTGAGACAGAGAGGGAGGCCTTCAAGGGAGATGCCTCTCTTTGATGAGAGGCATCTGGGGCCTCCAAAGAATCTGGCACCACCATGTATGGGCCAGAGGTGGTGGTGGAGCTGGAAGAAGCCATGGAAATGGGGTCTGGGTCTGTCTGGCAGCCAATGCTTGCACAGACCGGCACCCCATGGACCCTGCAGGCCCTCGAGGGCGGCAAACGGATGAGAAGGGGGAGCTGAGGTAGCATGTCCGTCTGGGTACAGACAGAGGACACAGCAGCTGTCTTTACAGCACCTGCATAGGACACTCCATGACTGGAGGTCCCTGGCAAGGCTAGTAGCCACCATGCATCCTGAAAGCTGATACCCTCCTGGACACACAACTCCTAAATCGCATGTTCCTGCAGCCAAGTGGGGCAATCCGGTGAAGAGGCGGTGTTGTTGCCCTTACAGTTGATACAAAAAGGTGCAGTATTACTGGGGAGTGGTCTCCCTGCCCACAAGTTACACACATGGCCTTGGCAGAACAGGAATTCTGACCATGGCCATAGCGCTGGCATTTGAAACACCGAAGCGGGCTCGGTATAAAGGCATGTACAGGTAAGCGGAGGTAGCCAGCCATGATGTACTCTGCCACCTTTGGCCAACCAAAAGTCAGCACCAAGGTGTCAGATTGGCAGGATTCTCCATCCCGTCGGACTGAGGTGCAGCAGACAGCAACCACACCCTGATCCTTGAGCTTCTCTGGTATTTGCGCTTCTGATTCCCCACGTAGGTCAGGGCACTGCACCACACCTCTACTGGCGTTTAAGGTGTGATGGGGTTCGACCACAACGGGGATGTCACCGAGCTTCTGCAGTTTCAGTAATGCCTCTATCTGGTGGGGGGAGATGCCTCCACCAACAAGGTACCATTGTGCAGTTTCCTTACTGAAGTGACGTCATCGGCAATGCCCTTGATGGCTTTAGCGATATGGAAGGGTGACGTCTTCTCCAAGGCTGCACCATCCTCCCCAGATATAGAAAGAAACTGGTGAGGATATGAAGAAGATGTGGACGTTTTTTTCACTGCACCTAAGACCTTAGATGCAGGAACATGCTTCACATCAGCGGTGGAGCCCTGCACCTTAAGGCTAAGAGGTCGTTGCCTCTTGTTAAGGGCAGGTGCCGATGCCTTCGACACGACACAGGTGCATTCCCTGATCCAGTTGGGTGACTGGGGGAGCGCAGCCTTTTAGTTGGAGCAGTGTTTGTCTCCATCAGCTCAATGGCAGCTGGCCCACTCAGTTGTGTGGGACCAAGCCCACCATCTTCTGGATCAACACAAGTCAGTAAAGAAGAAGAAGCGGTAGGGGTGGGGTTATTTGGTGAGGCCCCCAGCTTCTGTATGTCTAGCAACTTCAACTGTATGTCTACTGCTCTATAACATAATGAAATATGAAAAGCGATTTTTAAAGTAAAAAACGGTTTTTTCATTTTCTAATATATAATTGCAAATCATAATGAACTGCAACAATTATGCCCTTATGCTAATAATTTGTCATGTACACTAGGAATGGTTTTTCAGCACAAGTGTAGGGGAGTTCATTTTCCAACAGTTTGGGGTGGAGCCAGCGCTGCTGTCCCTACGTCATTTTGTCATCACATGTGTGATGACAAAATGACCCATTTCCCATTTCTTTTTAGAGCTATTCAATGTGATAGTTAACCTTCCGTCTACAAGAAAACGATTTTCGAAATTCGTTACAAGGTGGGGTTAATTTTTACCCCAAAGAGAAATTTTGATTTTTAATGCTAAAATATATTCAGAATTAAGAGATTATCATCTATATTGCATTAAACAACATTTATATAAATGCTAAACAGTGAAAATAATTTTAAAACTCACAAATAATTATATAATTGCCAATTAACCTGAGTGACGTCATGAATTTTTTTATGAACAAGCCACAATTATCATTTTATTATGCAAATAGTCTAACAATATTTAAAAAGCGGTAAACATTTTATATACAAAACATATGAGTCAATTATTCTGATTTGAATCCACAATCGAACTCTAAATATCCATGCTTTCAGATTCTGTAAAACATTTCTCATAACACAGTACAGCTTTTGAATGCTTCTTGCAAATGGGATGATGGCATTCATGGCATGTGTTACTGTAGATGTTTCCTAACTTATAAATACAGTAATTTTTAACCTCTTAGTTTGATTATGATAAGATTTCAACCTTTCCTAGAACTTCAAAAAATCAAACCGGCATTAAAACCCTAAAGCAATGTAGGGCATAGATAATCATCTCAAATTAAACATTTTTAAGTGCATTGGGATAAACCCCCATGGGTCTAGGGGTAAAGCTGACTATTACTGAGAATATATGAAGAAAGTGGTTTGAAGAGGCATCACTAAAATTTCACATACATCACAAGGTGGGGTCAGGAAAAACCCCATACCTGTCCCATTCCCCAAAAAAATGAAAATAAAATATGATAATTACTTAGGAGACCAGCCAACTTCCCTAGATAGGTAAAGAAAACATTGGAGAACAGGTACTCAAAGGCTGGTTAAGATTGGAGAAAGTGATACATGTGGAGACACAAATTTGTAGGTCTGGGGTTTGCCAAAACCCCACCTTGTAGACGGAAGGATAAAAATACCTCTATCTATCAATGGAAAAAATGTAAGTTTGCATTTTCCTGAAAAAAAAAAACTGCCGAAATTTCCAAACTGTTTTAGAAAATGGATGTCCCCATCCATCAGCTATAACATTTTCCTCAACATTTTTCCTATATCTTATAGTTGTTGAAATAAAGGAATTGGTTACGGTACTTTAAAATTTACACAATACTGTATATATTCATTATCATCATCATATCGTTATCCCGCCTTTGTCATGGTCGGGTCTTCGGGTTCTAGCCCTCCAGTCCCGCATATCTTCTACCAGGTCCCCGTCCTCCCCACACACTACCATATTATATGCGCCCTTCAATAACCGGTGCACCTTCAAGGTGAAAAAAATAATATGCAGCGCTCTCAAATAAACGGCGTACTGTTTATTAAAGGTACTGAATTCATAATCATTATGCCCCTATCCCGCCTGTAACAGGCGTCTGGAACCTACAGGAATATTGGCTGGGTTGTTTATGGGGGTGCCTTATTAAAGGTACTGAAATATAAACAGCGCCCTCCAATCCCCTTGAAAATAAACGGTGCCCACTTGAAAATAAACGGTGCCCCCTTGAAAATAAACGGTGCGCCGTTTATTAGAATAAATAAGGTACTTGTGTGCGTGAAACAAGTACTAATCTAAAAACATTTCAAATTTTGCTGACTCGAGTGGAGCATATGGCAAAATGAGGTGTTTATGTGAGGTCAGTGGTGGGGGTGACACCAGGATTTGCCGCACCGGGTGACACGAAGCCTAGGTACGCCTCTGAGGTGTGGACAGCAACGATTGCAATTAACAGAAGTTAGTTTGGGGAGCCGTGATGTAGTCATAGGCAAGAATAGGGTTTGGAATGGAGTGGTTGCTCAATATAAAAAGTTTTTTGCTTCTTGAGCAGAACCCAGAGTAGAATTGTTAATATTTTTTTCAGCATTTTATGTTACTCGCTCCAAAATTACGAAGTCGATTTGGCCGAGCTACAAAACTAGCTCAATCTCACAACTAGTTACAATGAACCTGTGATACCGTCATCCTGTCTACGACAGGGTCAGTTACTCATAGCTAAAACCTTATCAAGGCGTAATCACATTAAAAGGCAACGCAAATATTTGAATATTGCTAATAAAAAAGATAAACAGTCAAAGGAGGAATTGACATTTAGATGAAATAAGGCCAGAAATAAAACTCAAAAATGAAATACAGTAAATCATTTTAAACAGTTTTCACAACTACGAAGTCCACATAGCCGACCTCGATATCTCAATTGGTATAGTGTGCGCACGGTGTCTTCAAAGTTCGCAGGCTCACCTCTGACAAAAGTCGGTGGTTTACTCTCTTATATAGACGGAGACAATGTGTATTCTCTTGTATATTGGAAGTAAAATATAGCAGTTCCCAGTGGGTGGATGATGTTACCTGCCCTGTCATCATCATAACCTCTTTCCGCCTGTGGCAGGGTCGAGTCTGCGGGTTCTAAACCTCCACTCCCGCCTATCTCCCACTAGGTCTCCGTCTACCACGCACACTACGACATCATTGCGGACAACTTCCTCCCAGACTTCTCCCAACCACCTGCAATCCTGTAATGGACCTAACCAGCCCCTCCTCCCCTCTTCTCATTACATGTCCATACCACCTCAATCTACTCTCATTTTTTCCACGATGTCCCCCCCCCCCAGGGTACCTCCAATATATGGATAATCATTCCTAATTATATCAGTGCTGCAGCTTTCGCATCTTCGCTACTTGCTTTACCTGGCGCTTCCTCACTGCCCAACACTGTTTCATATCGCATAGCCCGGGGCCATGATCGTTCATTCCTGACGGTCGCCGGCACTGGAGTTTATATTACAGTGGGGCGGAAAGGGGCAAGGAGCCCTTACCTCCCCCGTCTACTCAAGAATAAGAATAGTAGAAATAATGATTGGCTTATCGAAATAGCGACTGTACAAATGCAATGTGTTTTTGAAATGTGTGAAATACATACCGCAACTTTTTAGGTATAACTTTCGAACGTCTCCGCGGGCCGCTAGAGAGGCCGCATATTTGAGATACCTCCTTTAAAATGTCTTTTAATTAGGACCCCAAAATTTCTACCGCTTGGGGCCCCACTACACTTGAGTTGGGAAAGGCTGTATTGCATTGGACACACCAGTTCTCGTCGGATCACTGACGTTAAACAACGCAATTCCAATTAGTACTAATATGGGTGGCGAGCTTAGTCGTCGCATCAATATAATGTCTGTGTAGTGAAAAAATTCATTTGATCCGCCTCTATATTATGGTGATCTACATGTAGGGGAAAGGCGGGTAAGAGTACGCAGGGAAATTTCATAATGTTGGCAGCATTGAAAAAAACTTCTTTTGTGACAGTATAGTGTTTGTATAATAGTAGAAGAAGACACCATTTTTTCATCATTCCGCTCCTGTTTGTTTTCAAACTACTGGATAAAATATACATTTCTACGTTATTTTTACATTGTATAACTTTGGGTTTTTTGAGAATATAATATGCCAAACTATTGTTTATACCTATACCATTATAAAGTACACATCAAGTGCAACAAAATGTAGTGGTTAGCCTTTCTCTGTCTATGATTTTTGGCATCTATAGCTCATGCTTTGAAACACCACTGAGGAGGCCAAGAGTACACAAGCATCAGATCAGAAGTATGCAAGCAGAGATCAGAAATCTTAACGTCTTCACCTTTCAAAACTTTCTTAAAAGAAAAAGAAATTAGGGAAGGGAAAGGCAGAAAAAGCAAGTGAGAAAAGAATGAAGTCTGCAAAACGGAAGTCAAATATGCATAGACAACTGAAATTTGGAAAGCATGACCAAGGCCCATCCACAAGTTCCACCCCAACAAGCCCTTCCAAAAATGATGATTCAATTATATGCCCCGGATACACGTTATGAGAAGAGGGAAAGAGGACCTCGTTAGGTGCATCCCAGGAATGCAGGTGGTCGGCAGCATCTGGGTTAAGTTGAGACAGGTTGTCCACAAAGACATGGCTGTGTGTGGGGTGGACGGGGACGTGGTGTGAGACAGACGGGAGTGGAGGGCTAGAACCCACAGACCCAACCCCGCCATTGGTGGGAGAAGGGTATGATGACGATGATGATGATGCCCCAGATGTGGATGTTCATATTCTAAAAACTGGATTCAATGTGGCATCTACAAGGAGTGGTGACATGAGAACTGCTCTGCTTATGAAGGCAGTGGGCCATTTGTTTGTGTCTACTGTCATTTGTAGTGTATTCCCTTACCCACTCTACTTGCATACTCTTGCCCTCCTTGTAGGCCAAGAGTACGCAAGTACCATTTCTTTTGAATTTTATTTTTCATTTATGTATGCCTTTTCAGAAATTATTAAAACTTAGTCTAATATTTCATAAAGAAATAAAGAATGTGTAATAAAATTTTGAAGTTTGTAACTTTGTTAGTTGAGGAGATCCACTTCATAATACTCCAGGTGCGTACTCTTAAACTCCTTTCCCATATACACACTGACCAATGAATTAGCAATCTCAAGATAATCTCTCTCTCCCTATTACTCGCTCTCTCTGGTGTCGCTAGTCGATACGGAAGTTCGCGCGAATTTAGATGCTAGGTAACTGATTCTTCACTATTATGTAACAATCAGTTACGTGAGTAAACATTTATTTACCCCAACAATAACCGTTCTTCTTATTTGAACATCATGAGGGAGATAATATACAAACGTATGCTTTTCTTATCACATCGCCATAGTAGCTTTGTTAAAGATAACGTCCTTTTGTGTGAGGTAAAAAGAACAATCGACTTTGTTATAAAGGATTAAATTGGGCGCCATTTTCTTCGTATTTATGAAACGAAACTGAATAAACCAACAAATATACATTTGTTTCTTTTATTGCTTAAGTCAAACTTTTTTTTTTTTGGCGACAAGTGCCACGTTGTCAAATGTTTCGATTAATTCGATACTTAAATATGTATAAATGTATTGAAATCGTATGATGAACTTCTTTGAAAATTTTCAAACGTTTCTGAAGAATTAAGAGATCTCTCAACGCCATTTTGGAAATCAAAATTCTTAAAATAGTAGTGTTGTGAAACCCTCAATCCTAAAAATTCTTGAGAAAGAACAGTTCTACTTACTTTGATTGACGGCCCTTAAGACTGGTGGTTTAGGCTGTGATTCTACCGCAGTAACAAAGGTGCACAACACAAGAAAGATGGCCACTGCCCAAATATGGCGTGGAACCATTTTTTAGTCTTTGAGTTATTTCTTAATTGTATAAAATCTTCCCAAGCAATAAGGAAATAATTTCATTGATTAGAAATTAATGAATGATCTAAAATATTTTCAGTTGAAATCGCCTTTTTCGTTGACGTCGGTTAAACAAAAATTCAGTACTCTTTGGGTTCAGTGAGTTGTCGACGAACCACTTCTCTCTCTGATTATAGTGTACTTTTAAATGTTAAATACGCAGTATTCTATCTTTGTTCCTTATGTTTTAATCTTTGACAGAACGATATATAATTCATATCTCGCCGTGTAAACAATTCCACCAATCACAAATTGAGTGCACCCTAAATCGCTTCATTGTTATCGAACAATACAAAGATCGCGATTTTATATATACACTATATTGCCTATACTGTATATTTTCAAAATTCTCTCCAAGTGAGGTCACTGTTTGGGAATTTCAGAATATTGTCATTGTATAGGTATATTATTAAACTACTGTACTAACATTTCTAAAAAAAATGAGTAATCTTGTTGTACTAATTCATATGTATTGTGCAATTAGAGCTATAGGCTTCTTATGGACAATCCTGCTTTTTCACAATTGAAAGGTCCATCTCAAATGGTCCCCTCCCACCTTAAAATTATTATTATACTCTACTTCCACCATTCGCATGCTGAGTTTGGTAGGGAAGTGGGCTAAACCAGCACCTCCTATATATGGTCTACACAAGATAATAACAATCGTATGACGTCACTACAAGTATGGTATTTCAGCGCATTTTCCTTACTGCACACCCCCCCCCCCCTGCACGGTATTTGTGGAGGCGCGCTATACCAAAACTTTTTTACCATGAGCCACATTCAAGATACAAATTCTCTGCCAAGAATCATAAACAACAGTGAATTTTAATTTACAAGAGTCCATACAAGAAAAATAAAAGTTTCATAATGTATAAAACCTTCAAAATCACTTCCCCTAAGCAAGCAACTAAGGCCAGGAGCACACTATGACAAAACAGTCTCACAACACCTTTATGGGCAATGATACTCAATGGGTAGCTGCACACTTGAAACAAGGTGTCTCACAGACAAAACTGTCTGGCAACCACTGAAACACTCATGAGGCAAGTCTGTCATAAGACTGTCGCCTTCCTATTCAAATGTAAGAAAGTGCACACACTACAACAAATTAGTCTTGAGTCTGCCCCATTCTTCTATTGTCACGTGACTGATTCCAAGCCTGTCATCATTACCCTTGTGTTGCCAAGAAAAAAATATATTGCTGATGTTGTTGTTAAAATTGTGCAAGATTTACATTGACATTTTCCATTCCTCAATTTCACTGCAAACCTTTCAGTAGGTGGTTTATTTGTTGGTTGGTGTTTCAGGTTGGTTTGTTGGTGTTTTAGAGTCCTTCAACTACAAGGTCATTAGAGCCCCATCCACAGCATAGTTTTTATGCAGAGACTGCACAGACACTACACTAAAGTAACGATTTTTGGGTATTAGCAGTACCCAGTTTTCACAAATGGCCACCCATGTCAATACTAGCTGGGGTTGCGTTGCTTAGCTTCAATGATCAAATGAGAACTGGTGTGTCCAATGCAATTCGTAGTATAGCCTTACGTAGAATTCTTTCTTGGTAAGTAATAAAAGGTGCAAGTAGTTTTAAAAAATTTTCAAAGGTGGACAAACACATTAGAAAATATCCGTAAGAATTTTGTGGATGATCGTTAAATTTACAGAAAAGAGTAAAAACTTTTCCCTTAATTATTCACTCACGATATAAAGGGTGCACCCAACAATTTCGTCCTTATTTTTTATTTTTCTTTTGTAATCTCAGCACTATGATACTCAGAGCTGCAGTTCCAGTGATGTCCATTTTCATAGTAATCATAACAATTTATAAATTGCAAAAAGTGTTTTGAAAAAGTGTGCACTCTATATGAGGCACAACTGTTTTGCCTCTGTTGTTCTATGACAAAAACCAATCTGTTTTAAGACAGTTTTGTCATAGTGTGCGCCTGGCCTCACCCAGTTGTTCTATTTTGCACGTTCCCTTTTACCCGTTTGTGGAATTTGATATTGAACAATGCCATCACACATTTGATTGTCTGATAGTTCGAACAAGCAATAGCTTCTATTTTAGGCACTTTTGGGTACTTGGGAACTGCAGGTTGGGTAGGTCAGGTAGGGTTAGGTTACATAACCTAAACAACCTAACCTAACCCAATCTAACCTAACCCAACCTAACTTAACCCGATCTAACCTAACCCAACCTTACCCAATATAAAAATAACCAAATCTAACCTAACCAAACCCAAATTAACCTAACCTAGCCCAACCTAACTTAACCTAACCCAACCTAACCTAACCCATCCTAACCTAACCTAGCCTAACCTAACCTAACCTAACCCAACCTAATCTAACCCAACCTAACCTAACTCAACCTAGCCTAACCCTACATAACCTAACCTAACCCAACCTAACCTAACAAAAACTAACCAAACATAACCCAACCCAACCTTACCAAGCCTAACCAAACCTAACCCAACCCAACCACCTCACCTAACCAAACCTTAACTTTCATTCTCCAGTGCAGAATGCACCTCAAAATGAAATACAACCATGACAACGCCATACAAGCACAACACTAAGTTTATTGCAAAACACCACGTTGAAGTCCATGAATATTCCACACTCTTTTACCATCTTATACTCTGAAATACAGAAGCTCTCCTGGGTTGGCACCAGGATTTCAATGGGAGTTTCTGTCTAACCATTGTGGAAGTTACCACTTTCCCATCAGGATTAGCAGTGGCAGTGGGGAACTACCCCAATATCCACCATGGTGGTGTCTGCATTGGGTGGACTGTGTCCCCATGTGTGCCCGGGGTAGAATAGGCACACTGCATACCTGCATGTCATAAGAGGCGACTAAAAGGGGGGACTTATTCTTGCCCCAGATAGGACAACACCAATGTCGTCTTTGTCTATGACATGTTCTGGACAGGACGATACTGCCATCGTGGTCGTTCATGTGTTTGGTCCGACTTGTTCTCGGTCGATGTAGGCCCCTGTCTTTGGTGACCGTAAATAAACGCCTACCCACGTGTTTGCCGTACGTGGAGACCCGCAACCCTGGGAAAAGTGGATCCTGGTGATTGAGGAGGCGCATGTCCTGCAATATCTCTGAGTCACCTCACACTGGTGGTCTGGCTGACAGACATCGGGGATTATGGCTGCAGCCCACAGCACCAACACATCACTTTGGCCATGGCTTCCAGGGAAAACGGGAGGCCAAGACGGATACCTGGTCTTGGTCAATCGGCCAGGGGCGCATAAGTGGTTATGCCCCCTAGGGTTACTGTGAGTGGACCGGCAGTCAACCCCGATGCCTTTGGTCTGGTACTCGGGGATTATGGTATCCTGGTATGGTATCCTAGCCGAGCACCCTTGGCGACCTGAATGGGCGTCCCCTTGTTGGGCTCCGTGGTGGGTGAGGCCTGCGGACAGTGAACTTCATAATTTAATCAAATTATGGCAACTTTAAAACAGAGGCTGGGGGCCTCGTCAAATAACCCCACCCCTTTGTCTTCTTCTTTTTCTTCCTCTTTTCTTTCTGCAACTTGTTCTTGTGTTGAGCCTGAAGACAATGGCCTCGGTTCCATCCAACTTAGTGGGCCGGCTGCCGCTAAGCCTGTGGAGACGAGTAGTACTCCAAACAAGAGGCCACGTTCCCCCAGTAAGCCATCTGGACCCCAGAACAATTCTGTGCCTCCTACTGCATCGGCACCTGCCCTTAACAAGAGGCAACGACCTCTCTGTCTTAAGGTTCACAGCTCCATCGCCGATGTGAAGCATGTCCCTGCATCTAAGGAGGCCTTAGGTGCAGTTAAATCCCCTTCCACCCCTTCTTCCTATCCTATCCGGTTTCTTTCCATATCTGGGGAGAATGGTGCAGCTTTGGGGAAGGCGTCACCCTTCCTTATTGCCAAAGTTCCTTATCGCCAAGCTTCGCAATGACACCTTGTTGGTGGAGGCATCTGCCCCTCACCAGATTGAGGCATTGCTTAAAATGCAGAAACTCGGTGATTTCCCCATTGTGGTCGAACCCCATTGCACCCTTAACACCAGTAGAGGTGTGGTGCGGTGCCCCGACCTACATGGGGAGTCAGAGGAGAACATAGTGGAGGAGCTTAAGGACCAGGGTGTGGTGGCTGTCTGCCGCACCTTGGTTCGTAGGGATGGAGAACACCTTGGTGCTCACCTTTGGTAGGCCCAAGTTGCCAGAATCCATTAGGGCCGGCTACCTCCGCTTGCCAGTACGACCTTTCATTCCAAGCCCCCTTCGCTGCTTCAAGTGCCAAAGGTATGGTCATGGCCAGAATTCCTGTTCTACCAGGGCCATGTGTGGCACTTGTGGGCAGGGAGACCATTCCCCTGAGCCTAGTAAGACTGCACCTTATTGCACCAACTGTAAAAGAAACCACCCCGCTTCTTTTCGAGATTGCCCCACCTGGTTGCAGGAACGTGCCATCCAGGAATTGCGTGTCAAGAAGGGTATCAGTTTTCAAGATGCGTGGCGGCTGCTAGCCTTGCCAGGGACGCCAAGTCATGGCTTGTCCTATGCAGGTGCTGCAAAGGTGGCTGCTGTGTCATCTGTCTGCACCCAGTCGGACATACTTCCACAACTCCCCCCACTCATCCGTTTATTGCCCACCCAGGCCCGCAGGGTCCATGGAATACCAGTCTGTGCTAGCATTGGCTGCCAGACAGATCCCGATCCCATGCCAGAGGTTTCTTGTGGCTCCATCACTGCCTGTGGCCCAGCTTCCTTGGAGGCCACATATGCCTCTCATCAAACAGAGGCATCTGCTTTGAGCAGCCCCCTTCCTGACTCAGCCCAGCTGGCCCCCTCCATAGCAGTGGTGATGGGTGAGAGAGGAGGGAAGAAACCAGGGACACCCCCTGCCCCTGCAGTGGGGCGCGTGTCTTCGGTTCGTCCACCCAAGCTCTTCAGCCAACAGCAGAGGGCACTGAGTGGCAGCATGTCCCAACTGGGGCATGATGGGGATTCCTCCTTTGAGATGGAGGAGGAAGACCCAGTTGTGGGCACCCCTTCTTTCTCTGCTGTGGGACAGAAAAAAGCGAGGAATAGAAATAATCCTCCAAAGCCCATGTAATGGTGAATCTCCTTCAATGGAACTGTCGAGGTTTTTCCCACAAGAGGGACGAGATCACATTGCTGATCTCACAGCACAACCCCGTCTGCATCTCCCTCCAGGAGATCCTCTGCCGAAATGATACCCCACTTTCGATACGGGGCTATAACATGTATGCAGACACCCGGCAGCAGGGAAACCACCCTGTGGGAGGGTGGCTATCCTTATCTGGAGTGGATGCATGCACATCCCAGTGACTTTGCAGACGCCTCTCCAAGCCATGGCAGTTTCACTGTAACTGAATGGGCCCACCACTCTGTGTTCCCTCTACCTGCCCCCTGGGATGGATATCCCATGGGCAGACCTTGACTCCCTCACAGCCCAGTTTCCCAGACCCATTCTGATTATGGGAGATTTTAATGCCCATAACCCCCATTGGGGCTCAGACAGTTGCAACCTACGAGGGCTCCTTGTGGAACAATGGGTGTCGCACAATGGCCTCATTGTCCTCAACACAGGTGCCCCCACACATGTGATTACTGTTACTGATGGTCTTTCTTGTATCGACCTTTCCATCTGCTCTCCTGGGTTGGCGCCAGGTCTGCAATGGGAGGTTCTGTCTGAACCTTGTGGAAGTGACCACTTCCCCATCAGGATTAGCAGTGGAAGTGGGGCATTGCCCCAACAACCACCACAGTGGTGTTTTCGTCAGGCAGACTGGGAGGAGTTTGCTCGTCGAATCCACTTTTGCCCACTGCATGATTTTGATGGGGTCAATGATCTAGTGAGCCACTTCACAGAGGTGGTGATCAGGGCAGCATTGGCATCTGTTCCCCAGAGCTCATGTAACCCTCCACAAGCATGGGTGCCATGGTGGACGGAGGACTGTCGGAGTGCGATTCAGGCCTGCAGAGGCCCACTTTGCCTCTACCAGTCTCATCCAACTGATGCCAATCGTGTCAACTACCTCAGAGCCCAGGCATATGCACGACAGGTAATCAAGGAGACCAAACGCTCCTCTTCGAGTGAGTAAGTCTCCTCGCTTACCCACCACACACCATCCAAGAATGTCAGGGAAAAGCTGAGAAAAATCCAGGGAAGGTACTTACAATCCTGTGGCTCTGGTCTCCTTGTGCAAGGGAGACATTTACTTCTGCCTTGTGAAGTGGCTGAGGAGCTGGCAAGGACATTTGCAGCCATCTCCAATTCCCAGCACTACACTGCAGCTTTCATGAAACAGAAAGAAGCTGCAGAACGCCTTCCAATTAACTTCTCTGGTTGTGTTGCTGAGGGATACAACGACCCATTTACCCCTTGGGAGCTGCGGGCAGCTCTAGCACGGGCCCGGGATACTGCCCCCGGTCCTGATAACATCCATTACCAATTGCTATGGCATCTACCTGAGAATGGTCTTTCCTACCTCCTTGAGGTTTTTAATTATATTTGGCAGCAGCACGACATCCCTGTAGGCTGGCGAGAGGCTATCATCATTCCCCTCCCAAAACCTGGAAAGGATAATACCCTACCCACGAATTACAGACCCTGTCTGTGTAAAACCATGGAACGCATGGTTAACTGGCGCCTGGTGTGGTATCTGGAATGGCACAACTTTCTCGCCAATGCCCAATGTGGCTTCCGTGCAGGCAGGTGTCCGTTGGATCATTTGATCTCACTGGAGACAGCATTACGTGAGGCCTTTCTCCACCGACAGCACTTGGTGGCTATCTTCTTTGATGTGGAGAAGGCATATGATACCACATGGCGCCATGGCATATTTGAGACCTTGCACCAGTGGGGGCTCAGGGGTAATTTTCCCCTCTTCCTCCATAGTTTTTTGTCCAACCGGACCTTCAGAGTGCATGTTGCTAACACCTACCCCTCCGCCATTTTGCAGGAGAATGGTGTCCCACAGGGGAGCATCCTTAGTGTGACGCTCTTTGCTGTTGCCGTGAACGGTTTTCCCTCCTCCATTCACCCCCCGGTACAACCGTCTCTATTTGTGGACGACTTTTCCATCTGGTACTGGGGTGCCACAATGCATGGCATTGAGCGTCAGCTGCAACTGGCACTCAATAGTGCCAATGAGTTCACCACCTCACGTGGCTATAAATTCTCCCCTGAGAAAACAACAGTCATGCACTTCTGTCGTAAGTGAGGGCTTCATCCTGAGCCTCAGATTACCCTGAATGGGCACCTCCTCCCAGTTGTAGAGGCAGCCCAGTTTTTGGTCTCCGTTTTGACAGCCGTCTGAAATGGGTCCCACACTTGAAGGAGCTCAGGGCTAAGTGCCTTTGCTCCCTTAATATTCTGCGGTGCCTGCAGGGAACTGGTTTTGGGGCAGATTGAATGGTGATGCTTCGATTATACCGATCACTCGTTTGATCACGACTCGACTATGGCTGTAGTGATTATGGCCTGGCTGCTCCATCTACTCTCCAGATGCTGGACAGTGTTCATCATGCTGGCATCTGGTTGTCCATTGGGGCTTTCCACACAAGTCCCATGCTCAGCCTTTATGCTGAATCCGGTGAGCCGCCACTGACTGTCAGGTGACAGTTCTTAGCAGCTGCATATATTTTGCAGCTGAAAGGTCAGCCACAGCACCCTACACACCCAGTCGTTTTTAGGTGCACTCTGTGATGACCATTCGATCACCGGCCAGGGGTTCCTGCTCCATTTGGCATGCGGTGTATGGATGGTCTCACTGGCCTGGGTGTGACCCTGCCTAGGTTGCAGCCTGTACTACCAGCCTCTGTGCCGCCCTGGACAGTACCTGAGCCGATTTTTAATTTGACACTCACTGCCTTCCCCAAAGCCAGTACCGATAGGTCAGTGTACCAGCAAGAGTTTGGACGCCTCTCTCTGACCTATCGGGGCCATGGTTTTGTTTACACGGATGGGTCGAAGGATGGTACATCTGTGGGTTGGTCATCTGGTCATCCCATAGGGGGCCGCCTTCCAGGCATCGCCAGTGTCTTAACTGCAGAGCTTACTGCTCTGCACAGGGCACTGGAACTCATCCATTTTTTGAACCACCGACACTTTGTGGTTATGACTGACTCCCTATCCTCCCTACAGCTATTGCACACCCTGTATAGCAGGAATGCCATCGTCCAGGGTGTGCACAGTTTGCTGCTCATGATTCGTCAGCAGGGCAAGATAGTTTTGTTTATGTGGGTCCCGGGGCATGTTGGTATCATGGGAAATGAGAGGGCTGATGCCCATGCCCGTCAGGTGGCCCACCTACCAGATGTTACTGACACTCCTGTCCCCTCCTCTGATGCTCTCTCACTGGTGCGGCAGGCTGTCCATGGGCAATGGCGGTCCCAGTGGTTTGCGGAGACCACAAACAAACTCCGCACCCTGAAGGACACCCCAGTGCACTGGGCGTCCTCATGCCACCTGTGATGGAGAGAGGAGGTTGTGCTTGCTTGTCTGTGAATTGGTCACACGTTCCTCACCCACTCCTACATATTATAAGGTGAGGATGAACCATGGTGTGACTGCTGTTTGGAGCCTCTCGCAGTGGCACACATCTTCAGTTACTGTGAGGGATACCGTGAACTTAAATACCGACTGGGGGTCAGTCCAGAGCTCTCTAACTCCATTGGGGATAACCCCCAGGGAGTTGAGAGCTCTTTAACAAAATCTAATACTAATGCTTTTGCCTTTTCCTTTTGTGTGTTTTAGCTTCTGCCTCTTTATGTTTGTAACCGTTTTGGCTTTTGCTTTTTATCCCTGTGTTTGTTAGGCTTTTGCCTGTTTTATCTTTGTCCATTTTTTGGCTTTTGCCTTCTGTGTATTTTTTTCTGTTTAGGGTTTGCCTATTTTTTGTATTTGTTGTTGGCCTTTGCCCTTACTTGTCTGTTATTTGTTTGGCTGTTGCCATTTTGTTTTCTTAATTTTATTGGGCTTTTGCCCCTATTTATTTTCACCATGGTGGGATGGCCACTTACACCCCCCACCATGGTGATTCTCTTTCTGGGCCCTAATGACCTTTGAAGTTGATGGGCCCTAAGTCACGAACGAACCAACGATGGGTGGACTATGAGGAGTTCACCCACTGTATCTGGTTTCATCCACTGTGTGATTTTGATGGGGTCAATGATCTAGTGAGTCATTTCACAGAAGTGGCGGTCGGGGCAGCATTGCCATCCATTCAGCAGAGCTCATGCAACCCACCACTAGCACAGGTGCCATGGTGCACAGAGGACTGTCGGAGTGCGATTTGGGCTCGCAGGCCAGCCCTTCACATCTTCTAGTCTCGTCCAACTGACTACAATTGCGTCAACTATCTCTGAGCCCAGGCATATGCATGGTGGGTAATCAGGGAGGCGAATCGCTCCTCATGGAGTATGTCTCCTCACTTACCCATCACACACCCTTCAAGAAAGTCTGGGCAAAGCTGAGGAAAATTCAGGGAAGGTATTTACCATCATGTGGCTCTGGTCTCCTTATGCAAGGGAAACATTAACTTCTGCCATGCAAGGTGGCTGAGGCATTGGCAAGGACGTTTGCAGCTGTCTTAGTTCTCTTGACTACATTGCATCTTTCATCAAAGATTAAGTTAACTTCTATGGTGGTGTTCCTGAGGGGTATATAACCCATTTACCCATTAGGAAGCTTTGGGCAGCTCTAGCAAAGACATAGGATAATGTCCCCAGCCCTGATAACATCCATTACCAATTGCTATAGCATCTGCCAGAGAAGGGTTTCTTCTTCTTCCTTGAGGTTTTCAATTATATTTGGTAGCACCATTTCAAGGACCCTATAAGATTCTCAACAAGCACAACAAATATTATACCCTTGATGATAATGGTCACAAATAAGTCTCAGAAGTCTCTCGCCAAGAAGCCACAAGAGAGGAGTGCGCTACAGCTAAGAAAACATTAAAAGCTAAGTTTATATACTCGTTTTTGTTGTTTTAGGTGTAGTTGTTATTATAGTTTTTATACTGGTCTTGTCCTTGACCATTTTAATATTATTTTTATTGCTTTGTCACACAGATAATGTTTCCATTGATAGGCTTAAGCCAACATTCTTGGCAGATTTAAATATTAATGATTCCAGCATCACACAGACAACATCACTCTCCAGCATGTGCATTACAGGCTTTTCAAAAGAAAATAGAAGGATCTAAGTTTGTGTTCGTTTAAGTCTTAAGTTGAGAGAGTTCCAATTTTACAATATTTGAGGTCGGACACATAATTTTGTTGCTCCTCATTAAAAAATCCATTACATAGTACTTGTGGATAATACTACAGTTATTTATTATATACATGCAGAGTTTTAAATAAGATAATTCTTTGTTAACCTTGAATTATTAAAGCAATAGTTTATTGTTAACTATGTGGATACATCATTGTTTCTCTACATGGGGTCATGATAGACATAGTTGAAGTATATTAGAACATGCATTCAAGGATTGGAAATAACAAGAATTCAGTGGCGGCTCGTGAGAATTATCAATGGTGGGGCTGCACAGATAATGTTAAAATTTTCAGGGGGTGGCAGGGGATTAGTTTATAACCCTGCTATACATTGTTTTTTTCTCATTAGAGATCATTGTACCCATTTCCCGCCTATGGCAGGATCAGGTCTGTGGGTCCAATGAACATGCTCTGACTGGTGGCACCCCAGCCAGGCGTCTGGAACCTGCTGGAATATTGGCTGGGTTATTTGTGGAGGGATGCCAGCCTACCCCACCTGTTCCAACATCACATTATCTAAATAGAAACTTTGGCAGGTAAATTAATGCTTTGTTGGTTATAACATTGCATGGTGTCTAACCTATTGCATGATAACAATTGCACACACATCTTGGGGGAAAATGGGATACAGCTACTTTTTGTCTGAATCATTAATACATTTATGGGCTTTGTATCAGCAACCTATGTTGATGACCACACCTAGGTAAAAGGTAGTAAATTGCCAGGAAAGGTGAATTAGAAAGATTAAAACAAATTTAAATGATATTAAAAAACTATGTATTCATTTAAAATTAAATTCCAATCTCCTATCCTTAAGTTGAAAAAATTTCTCAATTACTTTTGTATTAAAATCTGGTGTATTCTCAATCATTTCCTTTTCTATACTGATCATAGCTAAAGCAGTTAATCGGTTTTGCCCCATTGAATTCCTTAAGAATGTTTTTATTCTTTTCAGAGCTGAAAAGCATCTCTCTGGTTCTGCTGTAGTCATAGGTGTTGTGATAATAATTTTTAGGAGATTAAAAACTTCTACAAGTGAATTGCCAATACCTGTTTCTTTAAATAAATTATATATCTTAGTATAACTGGCCAAATTTTTAAATTCCAAAAGTTCATATAAGACACAAAATTCTGTTTTTAGGCGTTGTTTATCTAACATTGGGTATGCTTCCACAGTTTCATCAATTTTGAATGATAGGATTTGATCTGAATATGATTGACTATATATACAAGGTAAAAATAACGTTGCAGCAGACAGATGGTTTCTAAACCGAAAACGCTCTTCTATTTGATAAATGATAAAATCACACACTTCCTTTGCTGCTATTATATTGTTACGAAAGGAAAATTTTGCCCTTTTTTGTGAAGGAAAATATTCTTCATCATTAATCGATGGTAATTTATTCCTTTTTTCCTGAACGACTTTAATGAAATTCTTTACCCCTTCATGAACACTTATTGAATTTGCATCCCTATGTTGTAATTTACAGTATAACAAATCAACATGAGGCATAATCTCGTGAAAAAAATTTAACCAGAAATTAAAATTGTCATCCCTCAATGTTCTAAGAAGTCCAGAGGCTCCTTGAACTGTTGCAGTGTTTTGGTTGACCTCAAGTATTTCATAACATTTAATAAGAGTATCTTTATTTTCAAATACTGTATTCACAACTCTAATATTAAAATTCCATCGAGTGTTTGAACCTCTAGGAAGTTTTTTAGATACCTCTTCAAGAACTGCCAAACGTGATGGAGATTTGGCAAAAAACACAGGTATTGCATCAAGACTACTAAAAAAATCCATGCTTGCCGATTTTGTGATGCAGCTTTTTCAATAACTAAATTAAGTTGATGAGCATAACAGTGAATGAAGTGTGCATTTTTAAAAGTGTTTTTTAAAATAGCTTGTACACCTCCCCTCTCTCCACTCATTACAGCAGCGCCATCATAAGTTTGAGCAATGAGTTTGTCATTATCATTGTTTAAAACACACTTTAATTGTTCAGTAATGCAATCTGCTAAACTTTTTGCATTTTGATTCTCTGGATTAAAAAAACCTTAAAATCTTTCAAAACCTTTACCATTTAATTCATAACGAAAAACAATAACCTGTTGACAATGATCAGACACATCTGTTGTGTCATCTGCCATGATGGCTAGATAATTTGCCTTTTGTATCTGATCCCTAATTTCTTCCCTACACACACTTAAAATACAATCCAAAAGTTCATTTTGAATAGTTTTTGATGATCCTTTAAAAACTGATGAAGTTAGAAAATGTTTTTTTAAAGAGTCATCCAACATTTGCAAATATTCTAACAGCCCCCGAAAAACTCCTGGATTTACTGAGTTTTCTGTTTCATTGTGTCCCCTCAATGGCAATTCAAATTTACCACAAAATTTAATGCAAACAATGATTTTAGATAAAATACCCCGATTTTTTTTGACGTTTTCATTATGAATTTCTAGATTCTGTCTATAAGCATCACTGATGTGAGTTTTAATATTAACAGTTCCTAAAATCCCTAGACTACATGAATTCTTTAAATGAGCAATACTTCTCTCATGTTTTTTAATTTTTTCATTCAAATGTTTCATATCATCAACTCCTCTTTTAGTCCACGTTGCCTCACCCCCAAACAAAATACAAGGAAAACAGAATAATGCATTTTTTTCATTGCAACCCGTTAACCAACTGTATTTATCATATATCTGTGAGTTGAATTTCCGTATGTAACTTTGAGATCTGCTGGATGAAGGCTGGGAAATATTTAAATCAGGCGTTAGGCGCCCTAATGTTTTTATTTCAAGTTTTTTGGGCAGTTCTAGTTGTGAAAAGTCCAAATTTAATAAATATTTAACTGAATTTTTCTGTTCTTCCATTTCTAAGAACAGATTAATTAATAAAGGGAACACAAGTTGGATGCAAATTTAGAAAACAAAATGGAAATGACTCACCAGATATATTCAGAATTTGTCAGAATTGTCACACTTAATAAAATCCAAAATACTTTTAATTCACAATAATATCAGTTAAATGAACTTAACTTAAATTGCCTTTAGGAATATCCACACGTGACTTGCAACGAATTCTCAAACTTACAAACAAATAGACGCTGCTGCCAGCTGCAGCATAACGGACTGGGCTGGAACTATTGCAGCCCAATAACCAATGTAAATCATGCATAAGAGAAGGAAATAATGCAGAAAATAATTAAAACAAGTGTAATTAAAAAAAAGGAAAAAATAAAATAAAATTAATCACAGCATTGAATTTCTCAAATTCGGTTTTAATAATAGGAATTGTAAAGAAATCAGCATGCCCATGAAACTTTTCCTATGCTAAGTTCAGTTGCTTTGAATATGCATAGACAGTGCTGCTACCTGTAGCGCAACGGACTGGGCAGGAACTATTGCAGCCCAAGAAGTGATAAAAGCAAAGAGAAGAAGAGACAGATACTGTGAAATAATGACAATGACGTTTCAGGGGTGAAATCAGTTCCTGCCTGGTCCATTTGGTATAATTGTCTATAAATTTAACATTTCCTTAAAACTAGAAAGTTTCAGCTTTGCAAAATTTATTGTGAGCCGCCACTGCAAGAATTGCAGATAAGTTGCATTAATTTAAATTTCCAACATCTTTGTTAAAGCCTTCATCCACTTTTTGAACGACAGACACTTTGTTGTTGAGACTTACTCCCTAACCTCCCTTCAGCTGTTGCACACCCTTTGAGGCAGATATGCAATCATTCACGTGTGCACAAATTGCTGCTCATGATTCATAAGCAGGATAACAGTGTTGTTTATGTGGGTTGCAGGACACATTTACCCATGTGTGCCCGGGGTAGAATAGGCACACTGCATGCCTGCATGTCGTAAGAGGCGACAAAACGGGGTGACTTTTTCTTGCCCCTGACTGGATAACACCACAATCGTCTTTGTCTACGACGTGTTCTGGACAGGACGCACTCTGGGAATAGCGGATCCTGGTGGTTGAGGAGGCTTATGCCCTGCGATGTCTCTTGGCCACTCCACACTGGTGAGGTGGCTGACAGACATCGGGGACTAGGATTGCGATCCACAGCCTCCAAAACATCACTTTGGCTACAGCTTCCAGGGAAACCAGGAGGCCAAGGCAGTAGCCCGGTCTTGGTCAATCGGCCGGGGGTGCATAAGTGGTTATGCCTCCTAGGGTGACTGTAAGTGGACCGGGAGTCAACCCCGATGCCAATGGTCCAGTACTCGGGGATTATGCCACCCTAACAGTATCCTGCCCGAGGAATCTTGATGACCCGAATGGGCGTCACCTCGTTGGGCTCCGTGGTGGGTAAGACCTGCGGGCAGCGAAATCATAATTAATTAAAATTATGGCAACTCAAAACCTGAGGCTGGGGGCCTCATCAAATAACCCCACCCCTCCCCCTTCTTCTATAGTGACTTGTGTTGAGCCGGAAGATGGTGGGCTCGGTCCCACCCAACTGAGTGGGCCAGCTGCCACTGTGCTGATGGAGACATGTACTGCTCCAACAAAGAGGCTGCATTCCCCCAGTAAGTCAACTGGATCAGGGAACGAGCCTGTGACGTCTATGGCATTGGCACCTGCCCTTAACAAGAGGCAACGACCTCTTAGCCTTAAGGTGCAGGGTTCCACCGCCGATGCAACACATGTACCTGCATCTAAGATTTTAGGTGCAGTCAAACAACCATCCATACCTTCTTCCTATCCTCCCCGGTTTATTTCCATCTCTGAGGAGGATGGTGCAGCCTTGGGAAAGTCGTCGCCCTTCCTTATCGCCAAAGCCATCAAGGGCATTGCCGGCGACATGACTTCGGTCAAGAACCTGCGCAATGGCACCTTGTTGGTGGAGGCATCCGCCCCTCACCAGATAGAGGCACTACTGAGACTGCGGAAGCTTGGTGATATCCCCGTTGTGGTCGAACCCCATCGCACCTTAAACACCAGCAGAGGTGTGGTGCGGTGCCCTGACCTACGTGGGGATTCAGAGGAGCAGATAGCGGAGGAGCTCAGGGACCAGGGTGTGGTGGCTGTTCGCCACACCTCGGTCTGACGGGATGGAGACTCCCGCCCATCTGACACCTTGGTGCTGACCTTTGGTAGGCCCAAGGTGCCGGAGTACATCATGGCTGGCTACCTCCACTTGCCTGTACGTGCCTTCATCCCGAGTCTGCTTCGATGCTTCAAGTGCCAGCGATATGGCCATGGACGGAATTCGCGTTCTGCCAAAGCCATTTGTGGCACTTGTGGACAGGGTGACCACTCCCCCAAGCCTTGTAAGACTGCACCTTTCTGCTTAAACTGTAAGGGCAACCACCCCACCTCTTCTCAGGATTGCCCTACTTGGCTGCAGGAATGTGCGATGCAGGAGCTGCGTGTCCAGAAAGGAATCAGTTTTCTGGATGCACGGCGGCTGGTAGCCTTGCCAGGGACCTCCACTCGTGGAGTGTCCCATGCAGGTGCTGCAAAGGCGGCCGCTGTGTCCTCTGTCTGTACCCAGACGGACACCCTACCTCAACTCCCCCCTCTCATCCGTTTAACGCCCTCTCGGGCCCGTGGGGTCCATGGGGTGCCGGTTTGTGCAAGCATTGGCTGCCAGAAGGACCCCGACCCCATTTCCATGGCTTCTTCCCCCCAATAATGGCGGTGCCAGCTTCTTTGGAGGCCCCTGATGCCACTCATCAAAGAGAGGCATCTCCCTTAAAGGCCTCCCTGCCTGTCCCAGCCCAGCCAACCTCCTCCACGGAGGGGGCGGTGGGTGTGACAGGAGGAAAGATAGTAGGGACAGCCCCGCACTACTGCCGCGGGGCCGTGTGTCCTTGGTTCGTCCACCCAAGCTCTCAAAGTGGGGCATAATGGGGCATAATGGGCCAATGGGCCAAAGTGGGGCATAATGGGGATTCCTCCTTCGAGATGGAGGAGGATGAACCAATTGAAGGCGTCCCTCCCTTTTCTGCAGTGGGACGGAGAAAAGGGAGGAATAGAAACAAGCTGCCTAAGTCCACTTGATGGTAAATTTCCTACAATGGAACTGTCAAGGGTTTTCCCACAAGAGGGACGAGATCAAACTGAGGATCGCGAGGCACAATCCCGTCTGCCTCTCCCTCCAGGAGATCCTGTGCTGAAGTGATACCCCCATGTCGTTACGGGGGTACACTGTATATGCAGACACCCGGCAGCAAGGAAGCCACCCTGTGGGAGGGGTGGCTATCCTTATCCGGAATGGGTGCATGCATGTGCCAGTGGCTCTGCAGACGCCTCTGCAAGCAGTGGCGGTCTCATTGCAACTGGCTGTGCCCACCACTCTATGTTCCCTCTACATGCCACCTGGGATTGATATCACATGGGCAGACCTCGACTCCCTCAGCACCCAGCTTCCAAGACCCTTCTTGATTATGAGTGATTTTAATGCCCATAATCTCCAATGGGGCTCGGACAGTCACAACCCCCGAGGGCACCTTGTGGACAGTCACACAATGGCCTCATTGTTCTCAACACAGGTGCCCCCACACACATGATGACTGCCACTGGTGGCCTGTCATGCATAGACCTTTCCATCTGCTCTTCTGGGTTGGCACCAGGTTTGCAGTGGGAGGTCTTGTCAGACCCCTGTGGAAGTGATCACTTCCCCATCAAGATTAGCAGTGGAGATGGGGCATTACCCCAGCACCCACCATGGTGGTGTCTGCTTCGGGCGGACTGGGAGGAGTTCGCCCACCATATCTACTTTCACCCACTGTGTGATTTTGATGGGGTAAACGACCTAGTGAGTCACTTCACAGAAGTGGTGGTCGGGGCGGCATTAGTATCCATCCCCCAGAGCTCGTGTAACCCACCATGAGCACGGGTGCCATGGTGGACAGAAGATTGTCGGAGTGCGATTCGGGCTCGCCGACGAGCCCTTTGCTGCTTCCAATATCGTCCTACCGAGGCCAACTGTATCAACTATCTCCGAGCCCGGGCATATGCACGATGGGTGATCAGGGAGGCCAAGCGCTCCTCATGGAATCAGTACGTCTCCTCACTCACCCATCACACGCCCTTCAATAAAGTCTGGGAAACGCTGAGGAAGATTCAAGGCAGATATTTACCATCATGTGGCTCAGGTCTCCTTATACAAGGAAGACATTGCCTTCTGCCGTGTGAGGTGGCTGAGGAACTGGGAAGGACGTTTGCAGCCGTCTCCAGTTCCCAGCACTACACGGCAGCATTTATGCAGTCTAAAGAAGCTGCAGAACGCCACCCACTTAATTTTGCTGGGGGTGTCGCCGAGGGGTATAACAATCCATTTACCCCTTGGGAGCTGCTGGCAGCTCTAGCAAGAGCCAGGGATACTGCCCCTGGACCAGATAGCATCCACTAAAAAATGCTACGACACCTACCAGAGAAAGGCGTTAGATACCTCCTTGAAGTATTCAATTACATCTGGCAGCATCATGAAATCCCTGCAGGTTGGTGAGAGGCTACTATAATCCCACTCCAAAAACCCGGGAAGGATAGTAGCCTTCCAGAAAATTACAGACCCATTTCACTGACGAGCTGTCTTTGAAAAACCATGGCACGCATGGTGAATTGGCCCCTGGTTTGGTATCTGGAATGGCACAACCTTTTGGCCAATACCCACTGTGGCTTCCGTGCTCGCAGGTCTTCGATGGATCATCTGATCTCACTGGAGACTGCGATACGTGAGGCCTTTCTCCACAGACAGCACTAGTGGCTGTCTTCTTTGATGTGGAGACGGCATATGATACCACATGGCGCCATGGTATACTGGAGACCTTGCACCAGTGGGGGCTAAGGGGTGATCTGCCTCTCTTCCTCCATAGCTTTTTGTCTGAATGGACCTTCAGAGTGCGTGTGGGTAACACCTACTCCTCGGCCTTCCTGCAGGAGAATGGTGTCCCACAGGGGAGTGTCTTGAGTGTGACGCTCTTTGCTGTTGCAGTGAATGGCCTACCATCCTCCATTCACCCCCCGGTAAAGTCGTCCCTCTTTGTGGACGACTTTTCTATCAGGTACCGGGCTGCCACGATGCACAGCATTGAGCGTCAGCTGCAACTGGCACTCAATAGTGCAAACGAGTTTGCCACTTCATGTGGCTATAAGTTCTCCCCTGACAAAATAATGGTCATGCACTTCTGTTGTAAGCAAGGGCTCCACCCTGAGCCTCAGCTTACTTTGAATGGCTGCCTCCTCCTGGTTGTAGAGGCGGCCCAGTTTCTTGGTCTCCATTTTGACAACCGTCTGACATGGGTCCCGCACTTGAAGGAGCGGAAGGCTACGTGCCTTCGGTCCCTAAACACTCTGTGGTGCCTGCAGGGAACTGGTTTTGGGGCAGATCGAACGGTGATGCATCGACTCTACCGGTCACTCGTTCGATCACGTCTGGATAATGGCTGCAGTGGATATGGCCTGACCGCCCCATCTACTCCCTGGATGCTGGACAGTGTTCATCATGCTGGCATCCGGTTGTCCATTGGGGCGTTCCGCACCAGTCCAGTACTCAGCCTTTATGCTGAGGCTGGTGAACCACCACTGACTGTGCGGCGGCAGTACCTTGCAGCTGCATATATTTTGTGGCTGAAAGGTCAGCCACAGCACCCTACACACCCGGCCGTCTTTAGTAACACTAAGAGATGGCCATTCGACCGCCACCCGGGGGTTCCCCCTCCATTCGGTGTGCGGTTGATGGACGGTTTTAATGGCCTGGGTGTGACTCTGCCTAGGGTGCCGCCTGTACTGCCGGCCTCTGTGCCACCCTGGACAGTACCAGAGCCAAGTTTAGATTTCTTGCTTGCAGCCTTACCCAAAACCAGTACCGATAGGTCAGTGTACCAACAGGAGTTTGGACGCCTCTCTTGGACCTATCGAGGCCATGTTTTTATTTACACGGATGGGTTGAAGGATGGCTCCTTGGTGGGTTGGTCAGTCTTTACAACTGGTCATCTCATGGGGGGCCGCCTTCCAGGCGTCGCCAGTGTTTTAACTGCAGAACTCACAGCTTTGCACAGGGCACTCATCCAAGTATTGAATGACAGACACTTTGTTGTTGCGACTGACTCCTTATGCTCCCTTCAGCTGTTGCACACACTATATGGCAGACATGCCATCGTCCAGGGTGTGCACAGATTGCTGCTTGTGATTCATAAGCAGGGCAAGACAGTGTTGTTCATGTGGGTCCTGGGGTATGTTGGCATCATGGGCAACGAGAGGGTGGATGCCCATGCCTGTCAGGTGGCCCACTTGCCAGATACAACTAACACTGCTGTTCCCTCCTCCGATGCTCTCCCAATGGTGCGGCGGGCCGTCCATGATCAATGGTGGTCCCAGTGGTTTGCGGAGTCCACCAACAAACTCCGCACACTGAAAGACACTCCAGAGCACTGGGTGTTTTCGTGCCACCAGTCGCAGAGGGAGGAGGTTGTGCTTGCTCGGCTTCGGATCGATCACACGTTCCTCACCCACTCCTACATTTTACGGGGTGAGGACCAACCATGGTGTGACTTCTGTTGGGAGCCTCTCACAGTGGCACACATCTTTAGTCACTGTGAGAGATACCGTGAAATGTGATACCGTCTGGGAGTCAGACGTGAGGTCTCCACCTCACTTGGGGATAATCCTCAGGGGGTGGAGATCTCGCTTGCACATCTGAATTATACACTTTTCCCTTAAAGCAGCATGCATTTATTCTTGGATCGTTTTGGCTTTTGCCTTTTTATATTTATGTCTGTTTTGGCTTTTGCCTTTTTATATTTGTGTCTGTTTTGGCTTTTGCCACTTTTATTGTTATGTCTGGTTTGGCCTTTGCCACCTTTTCTGTTATATCTGGTTTGGCTTTTGCCGTGTTTATTGTTCTGTCTGTTTGGCTTTTGCTGCTTTTATTTTTAACGTCTGTTTTGGCTTTTGCCTGTAGTTATTTACCATATTTATTTGGCTATTGCCTTGTAATTTCTTTTCGTTTTAGTTGGCTTTTGCCCTTATTTATTGTCATCATGGTGGGATGGCGATTTACACCCCCACCATGATGATTGTCTTTCCGGGCCCTAATGACCGTACTAGTCGATGGGCCCTAAAACGCAAACAAACAAACAAAAAAAGCAGGACACATTGGCATCATGGGCAATGAGAGGGCAGATGCTCATCAGGTGGCCCACCTGCCAGATGTACCTGACACTGCTGTCCCCTCCTCTGATGCTCTCCTGATGGTGCACAGGGCCATCCATAGTCAATGGTGGTCCAAGTGGTCTGCAGAGACCACCAACAAACTCTGCACACTGAAGGGCACTCCAGTTCACTGGGTGTCCTTGTGCTGCCAGTCATGGAGGGAGGAAGTTCCTCACCCGCTCCCACATACTAAGAGGTGAAGACCAACCATGGTGTAACTGTGGCACACATCTTTAGTCACTGTGAACTTAGGTGCCAACTGGGGGTCAGTCCAGAGCTCTACACCTGTCTTGGGGATAACCCCCAGGGGGTCGAGAGCTCACTTGTATTTGTGAAAGAGGCTGGTCTCTTTCACAAAAGTTAATTCTGACATGTTTCCTTTTCTGGTGGTTTTGCCTTTTATTCTTGTTATTTGGCTTTTGCCCTTTTACTCCTGTATTGTATTGGCTTTTCCCTGTTTATTTGTGTTTGATTTGGCTTTTGCCTTTTTATATCTGTGTCTGCTTAGGCTTTTGCCTTTTTATATCTGTGTCTGCTTAGGCTTTTGCCCATTTTATCTTTATGTCTGTTTTCACTTCTTGGCTTTATTTATTCTTTGTTATTTATTGGCTAGTGCCCTTTTATTTCTTATTACTATTAGTGGGCTTTTGCCCTTATTGTCATCATGGTGGGAATACCATTTACACCCCCTCCACAGTCTTGGACATCCCCTTTACCCTTGTAGAGTGGTACTATCAAACTCTCACGCCATGCAGATGGCATTCTATCTCCACTAGCTATTTTATTAAAAAGTTTCACTAGCCACTTGGTACCTGTCCTCCCTAGACTCTGCCATACTTGAGCAGGTATTCGATCAGGGCCTACAGCCTTTCGAACTTTCATCTTCCTAAGTGCCCTGGCTACTCGCTCCTCAGTTACTAAGTCCACTGCCCCTGCTGGTGCAGGATTGGTGGTAATGTCCTCATCTTCCCCCACTTCATTCAAGAGGTTTTGGAAGTACTCCTCCCACCTCCTCTTTACCTTCAACGGAGTGAGCAGAACCCTACCAATGCCATCTTTCACTGTTGTGGCTCGGGTAAGTTTTAAAAACTTCTCTCTCCCCTTCATTTGTCCCTAACTGCTCATAGAGGGCCTCATATTGCTGGTGCTTTGCCAGGGCAATCTTTCTCCTAGCAGTGGTCTTGGCCTGCCTGTACTGAGTGTTGGACTCCTGATCTCTCATTTCCTGCCACCTGTGGAAAGTGGCCTTCTTTTGTTTGATGGCTGCTTCTACCTCCTCATTCCACCACAATGTTTGCCTATTAGCCAAGACTGTGCCTCCCACTCTGCCCTGCCCCAGGATGGCTTTCCCACAGGCTCTAATTTTTTGGGCAACCCTATCCCACATGGCGTCTGCTGTCCCTTCCCCATCCCAGTCTACCTGCCTGTGCACTTCTTGTATAAATTCAGCTATTTTGGTGGGTAGGCCCACCACCTGATAACCTTCTCTCCTTTCCAAGAGTGTGCCTTGCCTGCTACTTTAACTACTAGTTCTAACATCAGTAGCCTATGGTCAGATCCTTTTTGAAAATTTTCACTGGGGAGTGCCCAGCAATCACAGACCTCTGGTCTAGCCTGCCCTCTAACCATGAAGAAATCTATTTGTGACAACCCTTGTTGTGACTGGTATGTGATTAGGTGCTTGTCCCTCTTTCTAAACCATGTATTTGCCAATGCAAGGCCAAGTGCATTAGCTGTGTCAATGATTCACAGACCATCTATGCTAGCTGTTCCATACCCCCATCCCCCATGAACCTCCTCATAGCCCTGGTTACTTTTTCCCTACATGACCATTAAAGTCCTCCCCCCCCCAATAACTAAGCGCTTGTTCCCCTGACATTGCCCTACCTGAGCCTCCAGTGAGTGCACCTAGTCCTCGAACTCTGTCCAGAAGCCATCCTTTGTGGGTTCATCCAGACCAACCTGGTGGCATATGCACTAATGTGGTGAAGCACAACTCCTCTCCAGACCACTGTCACCAACAGGAGTCTGCTATTGAGTCTTTTCACCTGGGTGACATCTTGCTGTAGCTCCCTATCCAATGCTATTCCCGGACCATTCTGCCCCCCTTCACTGGCAGTATAGATAAGCTTGTACCCCTCACCAATTCCCCTCCACCATGTTTCTTGGAGGAAAGCTACCTGGATCCTCCGTCGCTTTAGGGTATTTACTAGCTCGCCTGCTTTGCCTGTAAGGGTACCCACATTCCATGTTCCTAATCTAAGTTTTGCCCCTATGCTTTGTGAGTGTTGTCCGACTGGGGTCACCCCAGCCAGGCATCTTGAACCCACAGGAATGTTGGCGCTGCTTGCAGTGGGGGGATGCTCACAGAGGACACTCGGTGCACAATCTGCCATGGGGTCCGAGGTCCCAACCCCCATGGCACTGCAAGCTACTGCTGACTGTGGCCCAAGGCCAACTAGTGAACCCCTATCAGCCACCTGTACTGGGGTCGTAATCCCCAGTACTGTGGGTTCACTGCCCCTCAAATTATGCATATTTGAACATATTTTCTTATCCAATGGAGAGAACGTTTGAGGTCATCCAGTCAGCGGCCCTGAACGAAATTAACAAGTCCTAGGATTGAACTTGAGTTCTATGAGCCCAAGTCAAGCATGCTGCAACTGTGAGTTTATCTTGCCAAGACAAGTGAAGTTGTGATTTTAGTGATGACCAGAAATGCTGTTTTTTTTTTTACTGTGGGGACATTGCTCCAAAGTAAAACAATACTTTTAGGATATTTTTCTAATTCAAATTCTAATTGAATACACTACAAGGAGTCCTGATAGGCCACATTGGCAGTGAAGAGAATAACTCTCATTCCTAATATACAGTATAACCCATTGAACCCCCAAAGAACCTGAAGCATAACATCTAATCTGCCAAATGTTGCATACATGTTGTTGAAACTTCCTCATCATCCTCACTGAGAGAATCCCATTGCCAAATGACCCTTGAAGAAAGTACCGGTAATATGAGTCTGATTGTACCAAAACCTCCTTAAGTTTCAAAGGATCATACTATAGTCTGCCAGGGATAAGCTGCTCCCTGGAGTACCCTTGTAACTGAATTTCAACAGTCTGCGTAAAAGCTTAATGCTGTCAGCCACCAGCCCTGACATTGTGAGTCCCACCCTAATTCTGTGATCTTGTCTGAGACACTCAATCTATGAGAGAAGCGATGCAGCACAATTCTTGCAACCCTCCTTTGGATCATTTCAATTTCCCCAAATTAACCCTGCCTAAAGGGAAACCAAATTGAACTACAGTACTCCACTATTGGACCTACCAGTGAAAATACTCATCCCCCAACACTCTTCTAACAAAACGGAGGGCATGCCCAGCCTTCCCAATCAATTTGTCAATGTGATCCTTCTAGGTGCCCTAAGTGTTTAGAATAATCCCAAAGTGCTTAAGGGTCTCAACCCTATTAACCCTAACACCACCTATGCAATAAGTAAAATCAACTTGCTTTCTAGACCTGCTTATCCTGAAAAAGCTACATTTGTGCAGGTTTAATGGCAACTCTCACTTACTGCTCCAACCATGTATCTTGTTTATGTCCTGTTATGTGCAGGAAGATAACCCTTCATCCACTACCGTTTAAAAGCATTTTGAGAGGAACAGAAGATAGAAACTTATCGGTGACACATTCTCCTAACTAATGGCTAATTCTGTTGCGTACAACATGAGAGAATAGCGTTAGGCTATGGTTACAGTGGATGCGACTTCTAACGTAAATGAATTTGATGGATTCATCAGAACAATCAACTAATAAAAAGAATATGAGAGTGTTTACATTGCCTGTGAGTCCCTTGTCAGATAACAGAGGCGTAACTAGGGGGGGCAAGGGGGGACAGATGTCCCTGGGTGCAGAAGGCAGGGGGCACAAAAATGTACAGCAAAAATGCACTTAGCGGGTGCCAGAGGGCGCAGATTTTGGTCTTTGTCCCCAGGCGCCGAATACCCTCGGCCTCCCTCGGTATGCCACTGAGATAATGCAAGAGCACATCAGAACAAATTGACCGTTCAAATGGGTTTGATTTTTCATGCGTTTTCTGACGTTCAGGACTGAGTTACCTCCCATTTTAATCATGCCATTGCAATGGATGTAGACAAATTAAGTTTAGGAATTTGGCAACAAATGTCTGTGGGACATGAGGGGAAAAACTACCACGACAGGAATATTTCTTGGGAAAAGAAGTAAATAATCACTCAAGATATGAATAGTACTAGTAAGCAGGTGTTTGGATTTATTTACAAAATTCTTCATACACAAATACTCTGTTAAATTATTTTTCATCAAGTTTGTAGCTTTATTTCCATATGACTTATAATAAATGGTATTGGAACTGAATTTCTCCAACTTAACATATTTCTTCTTCCCATTCATCAACAATAACGTCAATAATGGACTTCAAGGTAGTAAAGATCGTCTGCATTCAAATTCAAAATACGTACACACTGTAACCACTGTGTTCCAACGAATATAGATCAGAACCTTTTGGACGAATTCGACGTTGTCAGAACCTGCATCCACTGTAAGCATAGCCTTATGACGTCAACCACAGGCACCAGGCAAAATTGTGCCTGTTGTGGTTCCATGGCAGCCCTGGTTCCATATACCCACGTGCTAATGCTATACCATTCAATCGTACGACACAGCACAAAAAATGGTGATGTCACACTGCTACTTTGGGCACCACAGAGCAGCTATGTGCGACGGTAGTTGAGTTGACGGATGGTCAACTCACACGGCGTCCCACAAGTCACGCTGCACTCTGATTGGCTGGTGGTTGAGCTGCCTGCTTGAAAAATGGTGGATGATAAACTAAAGGCCCGGCCACACAGAACACGATCTATCGCAGTGGGCAGCAATCTGTGACTCAGTGATCTTTGTGATACATACAAATATATGAAAAACGGCCACACAGAAGGCGATCTGTTACCACAATCTATTCTTGCTGATGGCAGGCAGCAATCCAGATGTACAAATTTAAATTTTTATTGCACGATCAGTTTGGCAAAAGCTGTGGAAAAATTAAGTTGTACACTTCTCAATGGTGCCTTTGAAATGGATCGTGGGCAAAGATATCGTGACATATGTGGCATTGCCATATCGCAGACCATTGTGATGAATGCATGATTTCTGCCTGCTGCAACAGATCGCGTTCTATGTGGCCCAGCCTTAAGACATGGCGGTGGCGTGCCATGACTGTGTTGTCTTAGGGTTATTATAATTATATTTAATCAAGAAAGATCAAGCAAAACCCAAATTTAACTTAGAATTTTAAAGGTTCGTAGCAGGGTTGTACCCGGTTATAGTAGGTGTAAAAATTAAGATGCAGTGTTATTAATCTAAATGTATTCCTTAGTGTTTATTTTTATTCCCTCCCGTTAAATATTTGGGTTAGCAAATTCAGATTATTGAGGAATATTATTTATTTCAAATTACATAAGAATCTAGTTAACTTTCAAGTACAGTCTACCATACACTTAGTATAATTTCTACTTATTCATTTATCACAATCAGAATATCATGCCACAGTTCATAGTATTCTATTAAATTTTCTATAATTAAAAAGTGATCAAATAGAACAAATAAAATAACCATAAGACACGTAAATTACCATGGATCCAGGTATGATTTTAATCGAATTCAACCTTTTCTAGTTGATAATTGTAAAAAGAAAATCTTTTCTTAATTCGGAATCGAATGAAAAGATACTTGGCAATTAGCTCTTTTCCTATTTGATTTTAGGACTTTTAGGAGACAAAAACATGATCAATTCTTTATTTAGACATTTGCTGTAGTCATCTCCTTAATGGTAGCATGAATAACCCTTTGCTTTTTCTTTCAACTATAAGAAAATTGCAATACATATATTTTTAAAGGGTATTTATCTCGTTTTTCGAAAAGTTTTTTCTTATTCTTCTTTTTCTTCTCATTTTTAATTAACGTTGTTATTTTTAATTTTCAGCTTCAAACTGGGATTTTTTTTAATTGGATTTATAGTTAAGTTTTTCATTTCCTACCTTATTACAGGATACACTGCTTGAGTCTTAGCAATCTGGTGACATTGTCAATAGCTGCCATGAAGATTTGTTGCAAGGTGAGTCCATTTTGTTTTGTTTTTCTCAACTGTTAGAGTCCTCTTAAGTTTCTTTTTGTTTGATCAATACTTGAATAATTTTTCCTTCACTTTCTTCATTAAGTAGTTCCGGAATGTTTCAATCTTCTTTAGTTGTTTCAAAACACTGTCAGAATCAGGCACTGTTCATTCACTACACTCACTAGTTCAATACAAATTTCTTTAGTCCTTATTTTTATAATTGTTCATCTTCTTTTTGTTCCTTTACTTTTAATTTTCATACTTTAGGAAACAATTACAGGAGTAAAACCTAGGTACTCTTGTCATCGTTGGTCGTACCTCTCTCTCTCTCTCTCTCTCTCTGTCTCTTCTTTTGTCTGTGGGTCTCCTTTTATAGTCTTTCTTTTGAAATCATAAACAAATTTCCTGTTGGGTAACCCAACCCGTGGGAATGTAACTTAGTATTGTGTCACAGTGTTGGAAGAGTAAGTTGATAGCTTTTTGTGTTATGAAGAGAATAACCTCATTGTGTATTACAGGATTGGAATCACATTTCTAGTTTCCTTCCTTTCAGGAAATTAGTGACAGATGTGTGGACTTAGTGTAATGTATACAAGGTTAGATTTCTTTATTGTTCTTGCTTAGAAATTTTTGTATATTTTGGGGGGGGGGGGGGGGGTAAGGGGGTTGGGGTAATTTTTGAGTTTTGGTTTGCCATGTATACTTGGGGGGTCATTGCATTGTATTGTTTTTAAGAATTTGGAGGATGTTTAATGTTTCCAGACATATTGAGGGGTTGTATCTGGCGTGTGGGTGGTTGGCAGGATTGACAACCTAACAACTCCAAATAAAGCTCTACACTTAAGGAATTGCGCTGGCGCTCTTTCATAACGCACTAGCGCAAAACATCATCAAAATTTCAACAGTGGCGACATGATTAGCATTGATGTGTATTGATACGGAACTAGGCATAAGTTGACAGGTGATCAACTCACATAGCGTCCTGCAAGTCATGCTGCGTTCTGATTGGATGGCAGTTGAGCTGCCAGCTTGAAAAATGGTGGAGGATAAACTAAGACATGATGGCGGCATGCCATGACTCCAAATAAAGCGCTACACTTAAGGAATTGTGTTGGCGCTCCTTCATAATGCACTAGCACAAAATGTGGTGACGTGATTAGCATTGGAGTGTGGTGATCATCGCGCACTACCATGGCACTACGTCATCAGTTTCTGTGGCTTTTTGTCTGCTCGAACGCGATTTTTGGCAGTGTAGCGTGCAATGGAACTAGGCGTTACATAAGACTATCCTTTGCCTGCAACAGATGGATCACTGAATGCTAATTGTTGGATGTGGAGCTTGGTTACCTGGCTCAAGCATTTTCATCGATAGTATTCTGAGAGTTTGGCACTTGATATGTCATCTTCTGTTACACAGTGGGAGCGGCTTATTGTGTTGGACACACCAGTTCTCGTTTGATCATTGAAGTTAAGCAACGCAACCCCAATTAGTACTGACATGGGTGGCCGCTTGGGAAGACGGTACCTCGAATTGCGTTGGATACACCAGTTCTCGTCTTATCACTGAAGTTAAGCAGCACAACCCCAGCTAGTACCGACATGGGTGGCCGCTTGGGAAAACTGGGTACTCCTAATACCCGAGAATCGTCACATTAGTGTAGTGTCTGTGAAGTCTCTGCATAAGAACCATGCTGTGGACGGGGTTCTAAAGACCTTGTAGTTGAAGGGCGCTAAAACACCAAAAAACAGCAACCAAGCGTGGATCCAGGGGGGGTTTTGGGGGTTGCAACCCCCCATGCACATATAAATTTATATTCGCATAATATGCGATCTTTAGCTCAACCCCCTTCCCCCCGTATTAGCTCAACCCCCCTGACGAAAATTCTCGATCCGCCACTGACAACAACGATTTTAGGGTATTAGCAGTATTCGGTTTTCCTAAGGGGCCACTGGTTTGTGCAACGCAGCAATTTGCCGCTCTTCCTTCGTTTTGCAACTGACTTGATGGGGCTCACAGGCCCAAAGAATTCAACAGTTTAAAAAATGTGTGAGGTTCCTATTTAAACCGCAGAAGTACGATGTTTGAAATTGGAGAATGAAGCCTTAAACACGTCTTGTTTGACTATGACCAACCTATGCTTATAATCGATAGTTCATTATATCAAGTTCGTTATAAAGTTGGGATTATTCATTGTGTTGTGATCAGAAAGTCTATGATAATAAAAATTTTCTAACTTCGGTAAAACTCTTTTAAGAATTACAAGAACTAATACTGGTATTTCAATAGTATTTATTGGTATTCGTTAACAGGCTCATAGTTTTGGATTCTGTCTACAATATTTACACCATTTATCAATCTCATTTTATCAGTCATGCCTAAATAATGAGAAAATTACGAAGAATGAATGCAGGATAAAGGCTAAAAATTACAGAATATACGGCTAATAGATTTTCAACCTCATACTTTTACAATGAAAGTAGTGTTGTGCGTTAAAATTTTGGCAGCAGTGCAATCAGTTGAGGATTAACCAACGTTCCGGTGTCGATTCCCCACAGGAAGTCCATATGTGCCCAGTATTCATTTCCAGTTTGGTAAAATCCAATGAGGTTGGGAAGATTATATGATAACATCTGCGCATCTGTGGGGTCTGCCAACAAATCATTCAGGCCGTAGAAGAGAGCAGTTGGAACCGTCACTTTGGTAACATCATAATCTGGCGGAGTGGACTAGAATAAAGATAGAAATAACACGAGTATATAATATTGTTCCTATTTAATGCTACCATCATTTGCAACATTACCAAAATCTTGACAGAACAACTAGGCAAAGTCAGCAGATTGCCCTAAACAGTCTATTCGCCATACGCGCCGTTTTAAGTTTGAACCTGCAATACCCTTATAAGGCTGCAGGCAGAAACTCTTTTCATGGGTCATTCTGGGGAAATGGAACACTCTCACCTTCCAGGTTCGCGCCAAACTATACGACTATTCCCAATTCCGATGCATTGTTAACTGTCGCCGTTTTAGGCGTGCCCTTTATGATGATTATTATTGAGCTATATCTCCAGGTAAAAGGCATCATTTGCTTTTGTATCAAACGCGGATATACAAGTAAAGGGGTGCATGAAGCAGACCAGATGGGTGGCCCTGGTGAGGTAGTACAAATTGACGAGAGTTTAATGAGAGGGCGCCGATAATATAATGAACGTCAAATGCTTGGAGGTAATAGAATTCCACCCAATCGTCAAAATTACGGCAACAGGGTTGTTGGACCCTGGATTTTTGGCCGTTTGGAAAAAACCTGATGGAAAACAGGATTTGCCAATGCCAATGTCCTGAGGAGAGATGAAACAACACTAGCAACCATATTTCGTCGTCATGTGGTCCCTCCCCCCCCTGGCACTACAATCATGTCAGATGAATGGGCTGTTTACTGTAACAGTCATGCCAACACACAACAAATCGAAACATGTTGGGGTCATGCAGGGGCGGATCTAGGTTGCTCGGGGCCTAGGGCTTATTAAAGCTCATTAATGTCACATTGATTAAAATTCAATGAATAGTAGTATAAATAATCATTATTATTATATTATTAATGTTAACTATGTTTACTATATGATAAGTGCTCGTTGTTAATGAAAAAGTATTAAAAGTTTATGATAATTCAATTTTTGTGGGGCCCCTTGACACTTGGGGGGCCCAGGGCTTAAGCCCTATTAGCGAGAAGTGGCTTTCATGCAACATGAAAACCACTTCTTGAAATTTACTACCAGGCCACCTGGATGAATACTAGTGGTGGTCTATGCACAAGACTTAAAAAGTTCTTCACAATTCTTCGTGAGATAGGTCGTCAGTTTCTGCTCACATCGTGTGGTGTGACTTTTCATAATGCGATTCTTGAGTTTGATGCAAATAATCGTTTGAAATATGTCATATATTTGAAATTGTCTTATTTTACACTTAATACCTTATTATGCCTTATATATAATACCTTAATAAAGCCTTATTTTGCCCTTAAGAAATATATGCCCTTATTTTGCATTTATTGCAAAATTTTTCCAAGGTGTTGACATACTGCATTAATACTGCTGTGAATACTATAACGCCTAAAAGCCAAACGCCATGGCTGGCCAGAAAGGCAGTCCCGAAGGAAATATTAGAAAATGAACTGCAAATCAGCCATTGACCCTTGGATGATGTCAGTCCACCTTCCTGATCAGATCAGCCAAGCTCAAGACGCCCGGGTTTTAGACCGATATTAAATAACGATCTCTTGAAAAACGATCTTAAAAAAACGATCTTAGATCTTTTTAATATAAATTTTATATACTACTAAGATCTACTTATACTCTACTAAGATCGTTTTTTATTTCATACCTGCCCATATCGTTCATAATTTTCATCTACGCCCCAATCACAATGTCTAAACCGTCCTGCGTCTATTTCCTGTAGAAGAAAATTATTTGATAACTCCTTGTGTTGTAAAGTGAGGCAAGCTGTGTAACACATGATATTTACCTGTGCATAGTGAATCATGGCCCAAGTCGATGTTCCAGCAGGAGTATGACTGAGGTATACGTCCATTCGAGTCTGAGGGAAAAATCATTTGAATGATCTAGGAGTGACCAAGAATAAACTGCTGTTTTAGCTGTACTTAATACGCATGCTTTGCCATCTATTAAATGTTATCCCTTAACCCTTTTCCACCAGGGGAAAGTCGATTACCCATTGAAGCTGTTGGAATCAGGAACACACTGGCCAGCTCGTAGTTTTATCCAGCTGGCTGAAAATCATATGCCACAACCACTTGACCATTTTAACGATGCCAACGCCAGGGGATAAGCTCCTACAGTTTGTTTGTTGGTGTTTCAGAGCCTTTCAACTACAAATCATTAGGGCACAGAAAGACAGTTATACCATGGTGGTGGAGTCAAGTGGCATCCCACCATGGTGACAAGATGATAAATGACAGCAAAAGCCTAATTAAAAGCAATCATACAATTAAAAAATGCAAAAGCCAAAACGGACACAAAAGTAAAAGGCAGATGGCCAAAACGGACACAAAATTATAAAAGGCAAATTGGCAAAACTGACACAAGGAAAAAGCCAATAGCCATGATTCCGCAATCATAGAAATGATTCCGCGATCATAGAAATAGGGTAAAAATTGCAAAAGAGTCCAACCTCTTTCACAAAGACAACCAAGACTGAAGACAACTCACCTCCCAGCCCCGCAGTGGTCGTCTCCAGGAGAGGTGGAAAGCTCTGGAAGGACTGCCAGTGGAAAGTGAAGCTCAAGGTATTTCTCAGTGACCAAAGATCTGCACCATTGTGAAAGACTCCCAACATCAGTCACACCATGGATTCTTCTCACCCCACAGTAAGTGTGAGTGGGTGGAGAAGGTGTGACTGATTCACAACCAGGCAAGAACAATCTCGTCCCTCTGAGATGGATGGCACAAAGGCGACCAATTTTCAGGGGCGTCCCTAACCATGCTGAGTTTGTTAATGGTCTCCACACACCACTGGGACTGCCACCGACCATGAACGGCCTGCCAAACCATTGGGAAAGTATTAGAGGGAGGAACAGCAGAGGCATCCTCTTCAGGCAGGTGGGTCACTTTATGAGGATGGGAATCTACTGTCTTTGTCCATGATGCTGACGTGCTCCAGAACCCATATAAAGATCACTGTCTTGTTGTTACAAATACCATGAAGCATGTTCTCTATGCAGGGTGTGCAGCTGCTGGAGGGCAGAAGGGGGTCACTCACAACAACAAAGTGTCTGTGATTTAAGCTATGGATGAGCTGCAGTCCCCTATGCAGAGCAGTGATCTCTGCAGTTGAGACTGGCGACGCCTGGAAGGTGGCCCTGAGGATTTGACTAGTTGTAAAAACTGACCAGCCAGCAGCTGGGCTATCCCAATGGATAACTGGATGCCTGCATAATGAACACTGTCCAGCATCTGGAGGGAGAAGGGGACAGTCAGGCCATAAATGTTACAGCCATAATCAAGACATGATCAAACGAGTGAGCAGTATAGCCAAAGCATCATCATTTGGTCATCTCCAAAACCAGTGCCCTGCTGGCAATGCAGAACATTGAGGGAGAAAAGGCTCTCAGCCTTCAGGTCATTCATGTGTCAAGTCCTTGGGTGATGTGCACCACAGCTGTCTTGTTAGGATTGAATACATATGCACAGGATTCAGCCAACCGGCTGGCATTGTTAACTTGCAGCTGTAGTTGCCACTAAATGCTGTGCATAACACTGGCCAAGTAAGCCACAACAAAAATCATACTGGTAACGCCACTCTCCTTTGGGACACCACATGCCATTCAAAATACCATACCAGCCGCCAGTTAACCATGTGCTCTATGGTTTGACAAAGACAGCTCGTCAGGGGTATGGGTCAGTAATTCAACAGGAGGCTGCTATCCTTCTCACGTTTTGGGAGTGGGATTATGATAGCCTCTCACCAACCTGCAGGGACTTCATGCTGTTGTTAAATATGGTTAGAAACCTCCAAGAGGTAGTAAAATCCCTTCTCTATGAAATGCCATAGCAATTCATAATGGATATAATCAGGACCAGGGGCCATGTCCATGGCCCATGCTAGACCTGCCTGCAGCTCCAAAGGGATAAAGGGTGTGTTATACTCCTTGGCAACACCACCTCCTTTTTGACCTCCTATCTCTGATTGCTTGGTGTCTTATTTGATCCCCAGCTCAAGTTCTTTCAGTATCGAGACTTTCTACTTTCCAAACTAAACTCTATAAGTTTTTTTCAGACGTCTTAGATCCATGCTACCGATAAAAAATTTCTAGTTCCATTTTGGGTAAAAAGTGCTCCCACTTTTGTCCTACACTGCTCCTTTTTAGCAGGTCTTTGGAAAACCCATTTACACTCTCTTCTGTCTTCCGTGTTGGGCGAGCCTGGGCCCTCGGTAGTTAAAGTATTGACTCTTCCTTTACACACCTACTAGGCATATTGCCAACTCCTCACTCTCAGGAACCATCTCCACCCTCTACATCCTATCTCCAGTTTCTTTACCTCTCTTTATCTCTATTCCAATGCACTACACCCTATGGAGACGCTAGGGACAGACTCTTCCCTACCCAATCCTTTAAACTCTAGAATACCTTAACCATTCGACCTCCGTTCTACTGTCTTTTTTTTGTAGTAAATATCGTTGCCTCTCTAATTGTCTGCATTTCAAACGCGTTGTTTAGCTGCTGTCTTCATAATCACGTCCTCTAAAAATTCCACATCCTTAAGGACCGATATGATTTCATGTAGTTTGGCCTTGAAAGTTGGAATGTGCAGTCAATATTCATGCAGCAACGTGGGGGTATTTTCCACTTCCTCATTATTTTAATAACACGTTTGTTCAAATGTTCTTTACTCCAAATTAACTCTTTATATATAGTTGCTGAATTACTTATTTATTGGTGATATCATCTCTAACGTTTCACATTGTGGGAGCCATACATTAAGGTTTCTAAGTTGAATGTATAATTAATATGTACATAGAGAAATAAATAAATAAAGGGCCGGATTGAAAGTATAATGAAAGGAGAAAGGGTGTATTGTGTGGCGATTTTCCAGATATGGTCAAACGACATAACCCTTGATAAACCTGCAGTTGAAGTTCTTGGGGGAATTACTGATATAGCCAAGGAGGTAAAAAGATTCAGACCCAAAGCTAGGATTATGTTGTGTCCTATTGCTGAGTGAAAGGATAAAGGGTCCGTCAGGGGTTCCTCAAGTAAGTGCATTGGGTCCTTTGTTATAAATTCTCCATGTGAATGACATAGGACTTGCTATTAATTCTTTCCTTGAACTATTTTCAGATGACACATGTACTGCTCAGGTATTAGATGAGAGGTTATCATCCTGTGCATATTTACAACAGGACCTAGTAAGATTTACAACGGTGTGTTAAATGGGAATTTAGTAAATCCAGGGAGAGGTAAAGAGGCAATCGAGAGGCTGCCCACATTAGCATGACCGACATGGAGTATTTTTTAGTGCAGCAGGCTATATAGGCCTAACAATGCCATTCATGGCTCCCCTTGGGCTTTGTGAACGAGGAGTGAACCATCTGCTTAGGGGGAGAAGAACTTATCCCTGCAACCACTAACCCCTTTGCCAGTTTTAATTACAGGTTGTATTGGTCACCAGTTGTTAGTGTTTTGGTCATTAATGCAGTTTGCAGTTTTTGCAGTTTTAGGTATAGAACCATGTTATATAAAAATTTCACATTTTTTAGAGCTATGCAATGTGATAGTGAAAACTACCCCTATCTATTAAAAAAATGTAACTTTGCATTGTCCTGAAAAAACTACTGCCAAAATTTCTGAACTGTTTTAGGAAGTGAATGTCCCCCTCCATCAACTATAAATTTTTCCTAACCATTTTATCACATATCTCATAGAATTTTTAAAAAGGCATTGGTTACTTTAAAGGAAACCCCCTGTATAGTATGTCAATGGCAGCTCACATTGTCACAGGGGTTGGGACCTTGGTCCCTTTGGCAGATAGTGCATCAAGTGTCCTCCATGGGGTAGGCTGGCATCCCCCCACAGCAAGCTGTGCCAACATTCCTGCAGGTTCCAGACACCTGGCTGGGGTGGCCCCAGTCAGGGCATGTTCAGATAATATGGCAAAGCTTTGGTTGGGCATGTGGAACGTGGGGACCCTTACTGGCAAAACAGGGGAGTTAGCTAACATCAAAAAGCAAAGGAGGATCGAGGTAGCTCTCCTACAGGAAACCCAGTGGAAGGGAAACACATCCTGGGCCCTTGGTGAGGGATACAAGCTTATTTATACAGCTAGTGAAGGGAGACAAAATGGGGTGGGCATAGTATTAGATAGGGAGCTGCAACAAGGAGTCACCTTGGTGAAGTGAATTAATAGCAGTGCATATGCCCCCAGACAGGTCTGGATGAACCCACAAAGAATGGCTTCTGGGCAGAGTTCGAGGACTTGGTGCACTCACTGGAGGCTCAGGTAGGGTAATGTCAGGGGAACAAGCACTTAGTTATTGGGGGGGGGGACTTTAATGGCCATGTAGGGAAAGATAACCAGGGTTATGGGGAGGTTCACAGGGATGGGAGTATGGAACAGCTAGCATAGATGGGCAGCAAATCCTTCACTGCTAATGCACTTGGTCTTGCATTGGCAAATACATGGCTTAGAAAGAGGGACAAGCACCTAATCACATATCAGTCACCAGAAGGGATGTCACAAATAGATTTCTTTATGGTTAGAGGGTGGGACAGATCAGAGGTCCATGATTGCTGGGCACTCCCTAGTGAGAATTTTCAAAAAGGTTCTGGCCATAGGCTACTAGTGAGATGGAGGGCCACTAGGTGGTGCATGTGCTATTTTGTGCATTAAGGATTTTTGGCTTTTTCTGGAGGTATTTCGAGCAAATTAACCCACTTTCTGGGTGCAGGTAAGGCTGTGGCTTTTGGGGTCTGCAAACAGTGGAAGAGCTAGTGGTGAGGTTGGCTGTTTAAGCCTACCCTCACTCATCTTGTGTCTCCCGTTGTGCTTAGGTGCAGTGCTGGTGTCGTCTTGACAGACGTCAGGCTGCATCAGGGGTGGAGCCAACTGCCCACAGATAATCAATTGTTATTTAATAAATATTAATATCTTAATTTAAATTAATATTAATTTGTTAGTGTTGGGAGTTGTTAGGTATCAACCCCCTAAAGTGAAAATTCCCTTCTTCATCTGACCCCTAATCCTTATTGGTTATTCATTGTTAAGTGTTAATATTATTGTTATTATTTTTATTGTTACAGATTTTGTTGATGACACTGTTATTGTTTTATTTGTTGCTGGGGTTATGCAGTCCTAGGACTGCATCTCTACAGTGTAGGGTGAGGGGTGGATTGTAGGGACACATGACCTCTGCTCACATGACAAAGATGGAAAAAGCATCAAGTGTCTCCTCTGGGGTAGGACGGCACCCCCACAGGTAACCCTGTCACTACTGCTGTGGGTTCTAGGCGTCTGGTTGGGGAGCCCTCAGTGATTAGAGATGTGGAATGTGATGACCCCAATGGGAAAAACAGGGGAATTGGTAAACACCCTGAAGCATAGAAGGGTTAGTGTCACATTCCTCCAAAAAACGTGACGGAAGAGGAACTGATGAGGCCATCAAAAGGGATTTTTGGTGGGATTTTGATGAGGTGGTACAGTCTGTAGATAACAGAATTAGATGGGGAAATGAATCTGATTGTCTGATTATCGGAGGGGACTTTAATGGCCATGTGGGCAAGGAGGGACAAGGATATGGGGCCCATGGGAGATGGGGTTATGGCCAACTTGCAGCAGAGGGACAAAAATTCCTTGATACAGCAAAAGCACATGGCCTTGCATTGGTCAATACGTGGTTTCAGAAGAGGGAAAAGCACTTCATCACCCTTCAGTCACCCCTAAGGTTGTCTAAGATTGACTTCTTTATGGTCAAGATGTAGCATAGGCCTGAGATTTGTGATTGCTGAGTGCTCCCTGGTGAAGATTTCCAGAAGGAAAGTGGGCATAAGTTACTCATGATGGAGGTACTTGTGAGGGGTGCAGCTAGGAACCACTCATGGAAAAGTGAACCAGTCATTAGGTGGCAGAAGTTACTGCCAAATTCACAATGTACAATGTGGAAAGGCAATGTTTGGCACAGCTAGAGTAGGAGGCTCATACTAGGGTAGACAGAGTTGGTGGTGGAATGAGGAGGTGAAAGCAGCCATTCAACAGAAAAAGGCAGCATTTCACAGGTGGTGGGAGATGGGGGGACCATGGTTCAAAGACAGAGTATATACAGAGAAAGAAGCATGCTAGGAGGACCATTGCTCAGTCCAAACACCAAAAGCATGATGGATGGTAGGCATGATGGATGGTAGGCATGATGGATGGTAGGATGGTAGGCCATTCACTGCAAGAGCAAAGAGCGTCACACTCAAGACGCTCCCCTGTGGGACACCATTCTCCTGCAGGAAGGCCGAGGAGTAGGTGTTACCCACACGCACTCTGAATGTCCGTTCGGACAAAAAGCTATGGAGGAAGAGGGGCAGATTACCCCTGAGCCCCCACTGGTGCAAGGTCTCCAGTATACCATGGCGCCATGTGGTATCATATGCCTTCACCACATCAAAGAAGACAGCCACTAAGTGCTGTCTGTGGAGAAAGGCCTCACGTACTGCAGTCTCCAGTGAGATCAGATGATCCACCGAAGACCTGCCAGCACGGAAACCACATTGGGCATCGGCAAGAAGGTGGTGCCGTTCCAGAAACCACACCAGGCGCCAATTAACCATTCGTTCCATGGTTTTGCAAAGACAGCTCGTCAATGAGATGGGTCTATAATTTGTTGGAAGGCTACTATCCTTCCCAGGTTTTTGCAGTGGGATTATAGTAGCCTCTCGCCAACCTGCAGGGATTTCAAGATGCTGCCAGAGGTAATTGAATACCTCAAGGAGGTATCTAACGCCTTTCTCTGGTAGGTGTCGTAGCATTTGATAGTGGATGCTATCTGGTCCAGGGGCAGTATCCCTGGCTCTTGCTAGAGCTGCCTGGAGCTCCCAAGGGGTAAATGGATTGTTATACCCCTCGGCGACACCCCCAGCAAAATTAAATGGGTGGCGTTCTGCAGCTTCTTTAGACTGTATAAATGCTGCTGTGTAGTGCTGGGAACTGGAGACGGCTGCAAACGTCCTTCCCAGTTCCTCAGCCACCTCACACGGCAGAAGGCAATGTCTTCCTTGTACAAGGAGACCTGAGCCACATGATGGTAAATATCTGCCTACGATCTTCCTCAGCATTTCCCAGACTTTCTTGGAGGGCATGTGATGGGTGAGCGAGGAGACGTACTGACTCCATGAGGAGCGCTTGGCCTCCCTGATCACCCGTCGTGCATATGCCCGGGCTTGGAGAAAGTCGATACAGTTGGCCTCGGTAGGACGAGATTGGAAGCAGCGAAGGGCTCGTCGGCTAGCCCGAATCGCACTCCAACAATCCTCCGTCCACCATGGCACCCGTGCTCGTGGTGGGTTACACGAGCTCTGGGAGATGGATGCCATTGCTGCCCCGACCACCACTTCTGTGAAGTGACTCACTAGGTCATTTACTCCATCAAAATCACACAGTGGGCGAAAGTAGATATGGCGGGTGAACTCCTCCCAGTTCGCCCGAAGCAGACACCACCGTGGTGGGTGCTGGGGTAATGCCCCATCTCCACTGCTAATCCTGATGGGGAAGTGATCGCTGCCACAAGGGTCTGACAAGACCTCCCACTGCAAACCTGGTGCCAACCCAGGAGAGCAGATGGAAAGGTCTATGCATGACAGGCCACCAGTGGCAGTCACCCGAGGCCACCAGGGGCCTTGAGATCATCAGTTTGATCTCGTCGCTCTTGTGGGAAAACCCTCGACAGTTCCATTGTAGGAAATTTACCATCAAGTGGACTTAGGCAGCTTGTTTCTATTCCTCCCTTTTCGCCGTCCCACTGCAGAAAAGGGAGGGACGCCTTCAATTGGTTCGTCCTCCTCCATCTCGAAGGAGGAATCCCCATTGTGCCCCACTTTGGGCATGAAACCACCCCGTGCTCTCTGCCGTTGGCCAGAGAGCTTGGGTGGACGAACCAAGGACACACGGCCGACGGCAGTAGTGGGGGGTGTTCCTACTATCTTGCCTCCTGTCACACCCACCGCCCTCTCCGTGGAGGAGGTTGGCTGGGCTGGGACAGGGAGGGAGGCCTTTAAGGGAGATGCCTCTCTTTGATGAGTGGTATCAGGGGCCTCCAAAGAAGCTGGCACCGCCAATATTGGGGGGCCCATGCATGGGCCAGAGGCGGCAGTGGAGCCAGAAGAAGCCATGGAAATGGGGTCAGGGTCCGTCTGGCAGCCAATGCTTGCACAGACCGGCACCCCATGGACCCCGCGGGCCCGAGAGGGCGTTAAACGGATGAGAGGGGGGAGCTGAGGTAGGGTGTCCGTCTGGGTATAGACAGAGGACACAGCAGCTGCCTTTGCAGCACCTGCATAGGACACTCCACGAGTGGAGGTCCGTGGCAAGGCTAGCAGCCGCCGTGCATCCGGAAAACTGATACCCTTCTGGACACGCAGCTCCTGGATCGCGCATTCCTGCAGGCAAGTAGGGCAATCCTGAGAAGAGGCGGGGTGGTTGCCCTTACAGTTTAAGCAGACAGGTGCAGTCTTACAAGGCTCGGGGGAGTGGTCACCCTGTCCACAAGTGCCACACATGGCCTTGGCAGAACACGAATTCTGCCCATGGCCATATCGCTGGCACTTGAAGCATCGAAGTGGACTCGGAACGAAGGCACGTAGAGGCAAGCGGAGGTAGCCAGCCATGATGTACTCTGGCACCTTGGGCCTACCAAAGGTCAGCACCAAGGTGTCAGATGGGCGGGATTCTCCATCCCGTCGGACCAAGGTGCGGCGAACAGCCACCACACCCTGGTCCCTGAGCTCCTCCACTATCAGCTCCTATGATTCCCCGCGTAGGTCAGGGCACCGCACCACACCTCTACTGGTGTTTAAGGTGCGATGGGGTTCGACCACAACGGGGATATCACCGAGCTTTCGCATTTTTAATAATGCTTCGGTCTGGTGGGGGGCGGATGCCTCCACCAACAAGGTGCCATTGCGCAGTTTCTTGATCGAAGTCACGTCGCCGGCAATGCCCTTGATGGCTTTGGCGATAAGGAAGGGCGACGCCTTCCCCAAGGCTGCACCATCCTCCCCAGAGATGGAAATAAACCGGGGAAGATAGGAAGAAGGTATGGATGTTTGTTGGACTGCACCCAAAATCTTAGATGCAGGAACATGCTTTGCATCGGCGGTGGAACCCTGCACCTTAAGGCTAAGAGGTCGTTGCCTCTTGTTAAGGGCAGGTGCCGATGCCATAGACGTCACAGTTTCGTTCCCTGATCCAGTTGGCTTACTTGGTGAACGCGGCCTCTTTGTTGGAGCAGTACATGTCTCCATCAGCTCAGTGGCAGCTGGCCCACTCAATTGGGTGGGACCGAGCCCGCCATCTTCCGGCTCAACACAAGTCAATGAAACTAAAGAAGGGGGAGGGGTGGGGTTATTTGAGAGGCCCCCAGCCTCTGGGTTATATTTGCCATATTTTTTATTAATTATGATTTCGCTGCCCGCAGGTCTCACCCACCACCGAGCCCAACGAGGGGACGCCCATTCGGGTCGTCGAGACTACTTGGACAGGATACCGTTAGGGTGGCATAATCCCCAAGTACCGGACCATTGGCATCGGGGTTGACTGCCAGTCCACTTACAGTCACCCTAGGAGGCATAACCACTTATGCGCTCACAGCCGATTGACCAAGACCGAGCTACTGCCTTGGCCTCCCGTTTTCCCTGGAAGCTGTGGCCAAAGTGATGTTTTGGAGGCTGTGGGTCGCAACCCTAGTCCCCGATGTCTGTCAGCCACCTCACCAGTGTGGAGTGGCCAAGAGACATCGCAGGGCATGCGCCTCCTCAACCACCAGGATCCGCTTTTCCCTGGGTACGGGTCTCCACGCATGGCAAACACGCGGGTAGGCGTTTGTTTACGGTCACCTCAGTGAGGAGCCTACATCAACCGTGTACAAGTCAGTTTGAACAAGCAAACAACCACGATGTTGGTATCGTCCTGTCCAGAACACATCATAGACAGAGACGACAGTGGTGTTGTCCAGACTGGGGCAAGAAAAAGTCACCCCTTTTAGTCGCTTCTTACGACATGCAGGTATGCAGTGTGCCTATTCTACCCCGGGCACACACACGTGTACCCCGTGCTCGTGGTGGGTTGCACAAGCTCTGGGGGATGGATGCCAATGCCGCCCCGACCACCACCTCTGTGGAGTGACTCAATAGGTCGTTGACCCTATCAAAATCACTCAGCAGGCAAACTCCTCCCAGTCCGCCCGACGCAGACACCACCATGGTGGGTGTTGGGGTAATGCCCCATCTCCACTGCTAATTTTGATGGGGAAGAGATCACTTCCACAAGGGTCTGACAGGACCTCCCACTGCAAATCTGGTGCCAACCCAGGAGAGCAGATGGATAGGTCTACACACGAGAGACCACCAGTGGCAGTCATCATATGCATGGGGGCACCTGTGTTAAGAACAATCAGGCCATTGTGTGACACCAATTGTTCCACAAGTCGCCCTCGGGGGTTGTGACTGTCTGAGCCCCAATGAGGATTATGGGCATTATAATCACCCATAATCAGGAAGGGTCTTTGAAGCTGGGCACTGAGGGAATCGAGGTCTGCCCATGGGATATCAATCCCAGGAGGCATGTAGAGGGAACATAGAGTGGTGGGCACATCCAGTTGTAATGACACCGCCACTGCTTGCAGAGGCGTCTGCAAAGCCACTGGCACATGCATGCACCCATTCCGAATAAGGATAGCCACCCCTCCCACAGGGTCGCTTCCTTGCTGCTGGGTGTCTGCATTTGTAGTGTACCCCTGTATTGAAATGGGGGTATCTCTCTGACACAGGATCTCCTGGAGGGAGATGAAGACAGGGTTGTGCCTGGAGATCAGCAGTGTGATCTTGTCCGGTGGTGGAGCCAGAAGAAGTCATGGAAATGGGGTCAGGGTCCGTCTGGCAGCCAATGCTAGCACAGACCGGCACTCCAGTAACCCCATGGGCCCGAGTGGGCGTGAAATGGATGAGAGGAGGGAGATGAGGTAGTGCGTCCGTCTGGGTGCAGACAGATGTCACAGCAGCAGCCTTGGCAGCACCTGCATAGGACACCCAATGACTGGGGTGTCTGATGCACATCCTGAAAGCTGATACCCTTTTGGACATGCAACTCCTGGATCGCACGTTCCTGCAACCAAGTTGGGCAATCCCTTGAAGAGGCAGGGTGGTTGTCCTTACAGTTGCTACAAAAAAGCTGCATTCCTACAACACTCAGCGGAGTGGTCACCCTGTCCACAAGTGCCACACACGGCCTTGGCATAACACGAATTCTGTCCATGGCCATATCGCTGGCACTTGAAGCACCGAAGCAGGCTCAGGATGAAGGCACATACTGGCAAGCAGAGGTAGCTTTTCCCAGGGGTGTGGGTCTCCACGCATGGCAAACACGTGGGTAGGCGTTTATTTATGGTCACCTTAGTTAGGACCCTCCATCGACCAAGAACAAGTCAGTCATCCATCAAAGGGCAAAATAGGAACACAAGCAACAATGATGTTAGTATCATCCTGTCCAGAATATGTCAAAGGATAGGACGACAGTGGTGTTGTCCAGACTGGGGAAAGAAAAAGTCACCTTTTTTTGTCACCTCTTATGACATGCAGGTATAGCCTGTGTGGTATAGCCTAGGGGAAACAGGAACCAAGTGGCTAGGGAAACTCTTCAGCAGGATAGCTAGTGGAGATACAGTGCCATCAGAATTGTGTGAGAGCTGGATAGTACCACTCTTCAAGGGCAAAGTGGTTGTCCAAGAATGTGGTAACTATAGAGGTATGAAGCTGATGAGCCACTCCATGAAACTTTGAGAGAGAGTAATGGAGTGTCACCTCAGGGATAGAACCAGTGTCCTTGGAAATCAGTTTGGGTTTATGCCAGGTAGGTGCACAATGGAGCAAATATTTATTTCTAGGGAGATGATAGAGATGTATAGAGCATTAAAGAGGGATCTCCATGCTGATTTTATTGACCTCGAGAAGGCTTATGACAGTGTCCTGCAGCAGGTAGTTTGGGAGGTTTTGCAGAAAAGGGGGGTTTGAAGAAGTGTTTATCCCAATAGTTCAGGATATTTATGAAGGCTCCAAAGCCAGAGTAAGGACACCTTGGGGGTATACTGGGGGCTTCCCAGTGAAAGTTGGTGTGCACCAAGGTTCAGCAATTAGTCCTTACCTTTTTTTCCTGGTCATGGACAAACTGCTGACAGGAGTAGGAGAATGGGCCCTGCAGTGCTAGGTATTTCCTGACAATATTGGTGAAGTTGGTGACAACAGAGAACAGAATGACATTAGAGGATTGATAGAAAAGGGAGGGCTAAAGATAATCATGAAGAAGACATAATATTTAGCTTCCAATTGGGATGGACAGGTAACTAACAGTGAGGTCCATTCCAGGGGCAAACTGGTGAAAAATGTGCAACAGGTAAAGGTACTTAGGATCTACTTTCCAAAGCAATGGGGAGATTGATGCAGATGTGACCCATAGAATCAATGTGGGGGGTGGCTGAAGTGGAGACAGGCAAGCAGAGTTCTGTGTGATATAAGGGTCCCAATGAAGTTGAAAGGAAAGTTCTACAGGGCAGTTGTTCAGCCAGCTATGCTCTATGGGTCAGAATTTTGGGCACTGAGGAAGAGCCATGTCAATAGAATGCAAGTAGCTGAAGCCAAGAAATAGCAGCAAGAAATAGAATACAAGTAGCTTTCACCAAGAAATAGGCTGAGGAGGTATGGACATGTGATGAGAAGAGGGGGACCAGGACCTCGTTAGCATCTGGGGTAGGGGAGACCAAAGTTGTCGTGGGAGCAAGTTGTCTGTAGGGATAGGGCAGTTTGTTTTGTGGACAGGGACCTAGTGGGAGATAGATGGGAGTGAAGGGTGAGAGCCCCACAGACACAACCCTGCCACTGGTCGGATAAGGGTATGATGATGATGTGTAAGATGGGAATTGCCTTTAAACCTTCAAAAGTGTAGGATTCTGTTGAGGTTTGCTGGGGTACAAGGCAACACAATGAATGAGATATATAAGAAAGTTTATGTTCAGATCGAATACACTTGAAATGGAAATAAAGCAAAAATCAAAAGACAAATCACTGAGTCCAAAAACTGGTATGCATTATGAAGGTGTCATCACTTTCCAAACAACACGGTACTAACACAATAATATTCACCACACTACTATACATCAGTCAAGTCCACTACAGTGCTGATACAAAAAAGCAACTCACTCAACTTCACTGTGTCATGTCCAACACAGAAAGCAACTCTCACTCCAACCAACTACCAAGAAAATGGCTCATTATATACTTGGCTCTCTCTATCATCCACCAATGATAGTAGCTGAAATCAATTCCACAGATGTCATCATAGGATGCACTTTAACATTTGATGGGGAAATACCACAACATAAATTGGAATTCGCTAAGGTGACCATATGACCTTGACTAAAGTTTAATTCTAGTTTCAACAGATTCTCACACTATCTAGATCTAGGAAGATACTGGATTTTGATTACTACATAGGTGGAGCTAGGGTCTAGAGGTTTGTGACCCATAACCACCTTGGAATTATTTTAAGTAGTCAAAGTACCTGGAAAGATCATATTAGTAAATTGGTTGGGAGGGCTGGCCAATTCCTCCATCTGATTATTAGGGTCCTTGGGGACAGCACAAAGGAGTGGCACAGACTCAATGTTGCTACCACTAATCCTATTAGGGAAGTGGTCACATCTGAACAAATCTAATCCCACTGCACACCTGTTGCCAGCCCAGGTGAGTAGATGGTTAGATTTATACCTGAAGGAGTCTCAATGCCAGTCATCAGATGCATAAGGCAACTATGTTTAGATTAATAAGGAAATTATTGGACACCCATTTCTCCACAAGGAGCCTATAGGTGTTTATTTTGATTACATGAGCCCCAGAGAGGATTATGGGCATTAAAGTCCCCCAGAATTAGACATGGTTTGGGAAGCTGTGCTGCAAGGTTCTCAACGTCAGCTGGGAAGGTATCTATCTTAGATAGGCAATAGAGGGAACACACAGTGGTGGGATGCCCAGCTGCAAAGACATAGCGACTGCCTGTAGTGGCATCTGCCAAGTCACTGGCATATGCCCACATCCATTCCAGCAAAAGATGGCCACCCCTCTCACAGGGTAGTTTCACTGCTGTTGGGTGTCCATCAGTCCGTCCCTGCAATGTCATGAGGTTACACAGCATATATTCACTAAGTCCTGAAGGAAGTTACAAACAGGGTTGTGCCAGGGATGAGGAATTTAATCTCCCCCCTCTTAAGGTACAGACCTCAATAATTCCACTGTAGATTTACCATCACATGGCTGTATTAGGCATTAGCCCGTTCCTCCTGTTTCTCTGTGTCACTGCAGATAAGGAGGAGTACCTATTTCTGAGTCAACCCCCTCCATCTCAAAGGAGGAATCTGCTTGAGGTCCTATATGGAGCATACTGCCGTCCAGGGATACCAGCCACCGTGCATTTTGAAAGCTGATGCAGGGGATACAGTGTGCTTATTCTACCCTGGGAACACACACAGGGAACCGAACACTGTCTGACTATGACTTCGCCAATGCGAAGGTACTGAAAGCAGTGGCACAAGAAAGTCACCTGTTTTTGTGAGCTCCAACACCTGGAAATATAGCAGGTGTATACGTATATTTGACTTCATATGGGAAGGGTACTCCTAGGTGGGTTAGTGACATCACATCACCTTATGGGGCCAGCACTTTTCTTCCCTTCCAGCGGAAGGTGCACTTCGGGCTTCCCTCTCACCTGAAAAGCAGCCATCTGCTTAAGTGGGGAGGAATCCTAAAACCGTGGACTCATGACGCCATGGGAAAACAGAATATACAGATTCAGGATACATGTTTTATTATGGCAAGGTGATGCAACTTCATGTAATTCACAGACCCCATGGCTGTTCAAGATGTTTTCCTGGGATTGTGGGTATTGAGAAAGAAAAATACTAGACTGGAAATGATCTTGACAGAAACACTGATCCATTTGGGGTGTACGTCAATTTGGCACATGACAATTTGGCGTAGTCAATTTGGCGTATGCCAATTTGGCGTATGCCAATTTGGCATAAATACAAATTTGGCGTATGACAATTTGGCACATATATAATTTGGTGTATGACAATTTGGCGTACATACCGATTTCTTGGGTGCCCAAATTTGTACAAAATTGCAACGGTCATAACAACATATTTCAACAGTCACTGCAAGGTAATAGAACAATGAATGCCTACCATAACTGTGTTATAGGGCCCTAATGACCTTTGAAGTTGATGGGCCCTAAAACACAAACAAACCCAACTGTGTCATATGGGACCGTTGCAATGACTGTTATGACCATGCGCGGATCTAGGATGGGGTTTTTGGGTTGCAACCTCTCCCATGCACATATAAACTTAAATTTGCATAATAAGTGAGGTTTAGCTCAACCCCCCCCCCCCCTGTATTAGCTAAACTCTTCCCCGACGAAAATCCTGGATCTGCCACTGGTTATGACAGTTGCAATTTTGAACACATGTGTGCACCCAAGAGATCGGTATGTATGCCAAATTTGTATGTGTGCCAAATTGTCATACGCCAAATTTTCCGCATGCCAAATTGTCATATGCCAAATGTGTATGTACGCCAAAATAATAGGGAGCTTGAGTTACACGTCGGTGTTCAACTTACACCAACGTAAAGCAGACGAATTGCGTACTACGCAGGTGCACATGCCCCTATTAGGAATGTTGCATCTGCGCAGTATGGAATTCGTCTGCTTTGCGTCGGTGTACGTTGTACGCAACGTGTAACTCAAGCTCCCTATTGTCGTACGCCAAATTGCCATACGCCAAATTGTCATGCGCCAAATTGACGTGATCCCATCCATTAGGCTTGTTACTGGGGACTTTGGGGATAATCTAAAGTCCATCATCATGACACTTAAGCGCATATTGAAGGTGTTAAGTAAGACAATACCCCATTCAGTTGCTCTTCATCATAGCCACAGATCAAGAAAAGAATATTTTCACAAAGTTCTTCAATTGTTGCAGAACAGCCTTCTGCGAACCAACTGATTACTCCATCACTAGGTAAAAATTCGCCCATGCCGAGAATTTGCATCATGAACTAAGAAGAACGAACATATCAAAAGTAATTAATTAATGGATTTCTACAATATGAATATTTGTCATGATAGCATAAATAGAAGCTTACATTGATTTCGTCGGAGAAGGGAGCCAATAACCTAATAGGTGACGTTGCATAGTTCAAAGTGGCCACAGGTCCCATAGCCAAGTAGGTTTTTATCTATTCAAGAGAATTCACAGTTATAAATATGCATATTCATGTGACGAATGTAGACATAGAGGTAGAGTATCGGACGTTTAAATGCTAATAACTACACAAATGTACAGTAGTTTAAATAATAGTTGTAATGCAGAGACTGCACAGACACTACACTAATGCGGCGATTTTTGGGGGTGATTTTTGCCACCATGTTAGGGTTGCTTTGCATAACTTCAGTGACCAGATGAGAACTGGTGTGTCCAAATCAATATGCCACTCCCAGATATTGATGGAGAGAAAAGGATAGTGGAGAGATGTGAAAGGGGGAGAGAATAAGGAAAGAGATGGAGAAGGACATGGTGAGAGAAAACTATAGAGAGAAATAGTTACTTGCCAGAGAGAGGGGAGATAGATAGATTCTGATGTAATTAACGTAAATGAGTGTCAATTGGAATCTGATTACTCATACAAGTAGTATGTAATTTCAGAAGAAAAATTACTTTAAATTTGTCATTACCTTTTCATTATATTCTGTCTTGGTCGATAACATAGCAAACGCCATTGTAGTTCCCATTGAATGACCAACGTAATACAATTGTTGGTAACCAGTAGCTTGCAAAATGTAATCAATCATTGAAGGTACATCGTATTCACCCATTTGGTCCCAACTGTAAGTATTAAACGATTACACTGAACAACAAATTTTACTTTGGAAAAAATACATTTCTCACTTAGTGCTAGATTTATTGGATATGCTATGATGATTATTTATCTGTTCTCCATTTTGCCCTAGGGCGTCAGGTTCTCTGGTAATTCATAGGTTGGCAGTTCCATTAAAACATTAATTGTGAATGGACATCATATAAGGTGCATTCAAAAAGTAATGAGCTGGATGCATAATGACGGAAACAATTACCTGTATGTTAGAAGTATTGGCCCTAGCTGTTGAGGCACTTGTCCCACTGTGACATGGGCGGTGAATGGCTGTCTCATAAAATTCCCTGGGCTGTGATGTAAATCAATTCTGCACATACAGCTTGACGTCGGCGTCCAAGGTGAATCGGTGCCCCCTCAGAGCTTTTTTTAGGGGACCAAACATGGCATAATCACAGGGAGAGAGGTCTGGACTGTATAGAGGGTGGCCGAGAACCTCCCATTTCAATTTCTGCAGGAGTGCTATGACTGTGTTGGCTGTATGAGGTCTTGCTTTGTCGTGGAGAAGAATGACCCCACAAGTGAGATTGCCTGGTCATGTTGTTTTGATCGCTTGGCAAAGGGTGGTCAAGGTTTGCAAGTAACGCTTGGCATTCACTGTTGTTCCGAGGTGGCATGAAGTATATCAGAAGTGGGCCATCTTGGTCAATGCGACTGGCAGCATTGGATGATGGATGCATGCTTCTGCTCGCTGTGTATAATCACGTGATGTGAATGCATGCCCTATAGTGATGGGCTGTGACCTTCCATGCTCTGGTAACCTCATTACACACACCATGATATTACCATCCTGTCACCGGTTTGTGCATTCCAGCCTCTGGCTCCTTACATTTTGAACGCACCTTATACATCAGATATCATACCCTATACAATTTATGTTAATAATGTAGGACTTGACATGATGTAGGGCATTTATGTTAATGACATAGGGCTTTCTGCAGATGACACCTGCATTGCAAGGGTGGTGGATCAAGGGTTATCTTCCTGCACAGAATTGCAACAGGACCTAAACAAGATGTATACCTGGAGTATAAAGTGGTAGTCACTGCCATTAAACCTACACAAATGTAGCTTTCTTATGATAAGCAGGTCCTGAAGGCAATTTGATCTTGCTTACTGCATAGGTGGTGTGAGGGTTAAGAGAGTTGAGATCCAGAAGTTCCTTGGAATTATACTAAATACTATGGCCACCTGGAGGGAGCACACTGACAAATTGATTGGGAATACTGGGCATGCCCTGTTTGGTTAGTAGAGTGCTAGGGTACATCACAAAGGAAAGATTTTCACTGGTATGGCCAATTGTAGAGTATTGTACAGTAGAACTTCGGTATATTGAACTCGCTTATATTGAAATCCTGGTTATTCCCGCTGATATCAAAGCTTGAGCGCCGGTCCCACCTGATGTAAATTTTAGCTTTACATATACTGTATTATCTCATGTATAATACGCACCCCAAGTTTTAAGACTTAGTTAAAGAAAAATATTAATGCCCATGTATAATATGCAGGTTAAGTTTGCCAGTTCCCAATTATTTCAGATGACGAATTTTTAGGCTTTTAATATCGGTATTATTGGATGTAACTGGACTTAGAATATTCATTTTTATTATAGGACTTGTTAATTTTTTATAGCAGTAAGCTAGTATTATTATATCTATGGTTACACTTGTATTAATATAGAAGCACTTGTATCTATGGTATGAAGGTAAATAAAGTCTAGGTAGCTAAATATTATATTTATAAAACTAACTCAAAACAGCATCTAATGGAAGTTAAATGAGGTTAATAAGCAAACATGTCTCTTCTTGCTTTCAATGCATCCAGTATTCTTTATGCATGATTAGTGTTCTCTGATAATGGGTGAAATGTTTACACCTATGTATAATACACACCCAGACTTTGCATCCAATTTTTCGGGAAAGAAAGTGCATATTATACACTAGATAATACGGTAATTCCGGATTTGGATATATAGAATCTTGAATATATCTAACTATTTTTCACAGTCCCCCGAGGTTCGATATAATGAGATTCTACTGTAGTCCAATTTGGTATCCTTTTAGTCAGGGTTTATCTTGGGATATTGAAATGATTCAAAGGAGGTCAGCAAGAATTGTGTTACATTACTTCTCTCAAAGATTGAGTGTCTCACAGCTGGCCAGTGACAATAGGTAGGCTAAAGTACAGCCAGATTTCTTTTATGCTGTATGCCATTTACTACTTTATTAACAACTGTCACTAAAATTTTAAATAGGGGAATTACAAAAATTTGAGGGTCGCACAGTCATTTTAGTGAACAGCATACAAAAATACATAAAATAGCTCTAATGGTGTTTCCATATCATTTTGGCTGTTCTACAGTGTTATTAGTGAGTTTTCTTGTAGCGTTTTGGCTGATGCATGCTATGTTAAGCAGATGACAATTGAACTGCCCAAGTGCAAACACTGCACACAGTTACGTTATGTTGCGTTTCAATGCACACATCGCCAATTCTTTGTCAGATGCAGGCTAAAAGCGCCCATGCACGTTCAGTTTTATCTTCAGCTAAATCCCTTTGCCACTTCAAAACATCTTCAGGTCAAAACTTTCAATTGAAAATTCGATGAGATTTCCCCACACACATAGCGATCTAAAGACCGTGTACACTCTACATCTTAATGCACATTTTGTCGTAAATGACAAATTGTATTGGTAAAGAGGGAGCGTGTAGACCACAAACCTATCAACAGTCGTACCCCTCCTCCCTCAGAAATTCCTGGCTACACCAGTAGCGTCATGTGCCACAGGAGCGGCGAGTTGCGTTGGACACACCAGTTCTCGTCTGATCACTGAAGTTAAGCAACGCAAGCCCAGTTAGTACTGACAAGGGTGGTTGCTCGGGAAAGCTGGGTACTGCTAATACCCAATAATCGTCGCATTAGTGTAGTGTCTGTGCAGTATATGCATTAGAACTATACAGTGGACGGGTCTCTAATGACCTTGTATTTGACGGGACCTTAAACTCCAACAAACAAACAAACAGTCATGTGCCACACTTGAATTAAAACTTTTTATTATAACATTTCAGGAATTGTCTGGTTGCTTATTTATCATTGGTCTACTGTTCGTTAGGGAATTCTGCAATGCCAAGGAGCGAGCTTCACCTACCCATTACATAGTAGAGAGGGTTCTTTTACATGCAAACGCTAGAATCACAAGTTAGAAATGTGATTGAAAACGGAGTAAAAGACGTTGTGTGTAAACGCCCGACAAAACATACATTTTATTTTCCGTTTTGTATGACCAACAAAACGTATGTTAAGTCACAGTGTGTAAACCAGCCATAACTGTACAGTTTGAACTGAAGATAAAACGGAATGTGTATGGGGGGCCTTAAACCCTTAACAAAAAATAAATGGCTGACGTCATCAGTCAATAGGTGGCGCTCGTGTATCGGCCATTATGTTTTAAGTTTTACTAAACGTTACAAGAAAATAGAGAGTTTTCTGGCTGCAGTTCTAGTCAAAGTATGTTACACAATGCAGAAGAATTATCAACTAAGCAAACTCAGACGCTGCATGCGTCTGCACAGTCCATTATTCCTCTGCATAGCATAGCATACGTCAGATAGAAACGTAGCCAGAAAACTCTTTATTACCTTTTCTTTACTGACACATCTGTCAGTCTCATGGTCTGCGTATGTCTTTGCATGTGTCTGTTGATGCTACAAGAAAACTCCTTATTAGGGGGTTTATTACAACGTCGATGCATGCATGCAAATAACATCCACAGACCATGTAATGCATATGAATTTTTTAAAAAATTAAAATTTTATTGCAGCATTTCTGCAACGGCCCATACATCAGCGCCTCCTACTGATAGGCCTCCTCCACTGTCACCCATTTTCTTCATATTTCTTACTCCGCTTCAAGCATCACCAAAGCATATCCTGCAGGCTCCAGACGCCTGGCTGAGGTGCCCCAGTCAGAGCATGTTAATTGGACCCACAGACCCGACCCTGCCTCAGGCAGGATAAGGGTGTGATGATGATGATGATGATGAAGCAGGGTAATGAGTCATTCAATGAAGCTCTGGAAGAGAGGAATAGAATGTCGCCCTGGATAGAACTATTGTCTGTGGATATCAGTTTGGGCTTATACCATGTGATCAAATTTGACCCAGAATGGTCCATTTAAACCACCCCTAGTAACCTCAATGGGTAATTCTTTTTTCTCTAGGTTAGTACAACCTTCTTTGACATTCGTATGAAGTTTGAGCAGGATTCATCAATTAGTGTGTATTTGGCAGCCCTTTGTTTAAGGTGCAAAACGTTTGTCTGGCGATTTTTTTACAATGGAACAAAATTGAAAAAAAGAGTTTGACTATTCATTCAGTCATCCTAATTCAATCATCTGTAATTCTATTGGAAACACAAAATTTCAATCAATCCTCCTAAAATCACCGCTCAACCGCCATATTTGCCAGACTTGGCTCCCTGTGACTTTTTCATATTTCCAAAACTCAAATATCCGTTCTGGGGAACACACCATCAGTCGATTGGGGCCATGAAAAAAAATCGGCAGACAAACTTTTTGCACCATAAACAAATGGCTGCCAAACACACACTAATTCATGAATCCTGCTCAAACTTCATACAAATGTCAAAGAAGGTTGTACTAACATACAGAAAAAGAATTACCCATTCAGTTTACTAGGGGTGGTTTAAATGGACCTGTCCGGGTTAAATTTGATCACATGGTATATCTCCATTCCATCTTCATTGACTTGGAGAATGCTTATGACAGTGTTCGAGGACAGCTAGTTTTGGAGGTATTACAAAAATCGGAGGTAGAGGAGGGGTTTTGTCAAATAGTTCAGGATGTGAGTGATGATGGTACCATATCCAGGATAAGGACACCTTGGGGCTTCCCAGTGAAGATTGGGGTGCACCAAGCTTTAGCATTAAGCAGCCTGGGGATGGTGGACATCGCCAAAAAATGAGGAAGAATAGGTTGAGGCGGTATGGACACATAATGAGAAGAGGGGAGGAAGAACTCATTAGGTCCATTTCAGGAATGCAGGTGGTGGGAAGCGTCCAGGTAAGGGGAACACTGAAGCAGACGTGGTGCAGGTTGTCCACAAGGATGTGGTAGTGTGTGGAGTGGACTGGGACCTGGTAGGAGATAAAGGGGAGTGGAGAGCTAGAACCCACAGACCCGACCCTGTCACAGGCAGGATAAAGGTATGATGATGATGAGTGTAAAGATTTTTAGGTTTTTGACATAAACAATATAAATTGGTTGTAATGTGATGTTGGAACAGGGGTAGGCTGGTATCTCCCCTCAGACAACTGAACCAATATTCCTATGGGTTCCAGTCGTCTGGCTTGGGTGTCCCCATTCAGAGCATGCCTCATTCTTTTGGTACTTGGCCAGGGCAGTGGTCCTCCTGGCATGTTTCCCTGCCTGGACATAGTCCATCTTTGAAACTTGATCCCCTATTTCCCTCCACCTAAGGGAGCAGCAAATTTCTATGAACACACCAATTCTTGTCTGATCACTGAAGGTAAGCAGTGCAATCCCAGCTAGTACTGACATGGGTGGCCACTTGGGAAAACTGGATACTGCTAATACCCAAAAATCGTTGCATTGGTGAAGTGTCTGAGCAGTCTCTGCATAAGAACTAAGCTGTGAATGGTGCTCTAATGACCTTGTAATTGAAGGGCCCTAAAACATCAACAAACCAAACGAACTTCCACAAGCCTCCACCTCCTCATTCCACCATCATGTCTGCCTACCCTGAAAAGTGCCTCATACTCTACCCATGCCGAACAGAGCCTCTTCACATCTTCTAATTTTCCTAGCCACCCTGTCCCACATGGCGTTGGCTAACCCATGCAAATCCCAGTTGAACTGGCTGAGAGCCTCTTGCCTGAATTCATCTGCCTTGGTGGGCAACTTCCACCACCTAATGGCTGATTCTCCTTGCCATGTTTGTTTCTTAACTACCCTCTTCATTAGGAATTCTACCATGAGGAGCTCATGGTGACTTCTGAAATTCCTCACTGGGTAGTGCCCAGCAGTCTCGGAGCTCTGCCATCTGCTGTTACCTAACCATGAAAAAGTCTATTTGGGACCGCCTTGGTGGTGACTGGAAAGTGACTAGGTTGTTTTCCCTCTTCTTAAACCACATATTGGTGCATGCAAGGCCATGGGTTCTTGCTGTCTCCAGGACCTTCTGCCTCTTAGTGTTGATCGTCCCATACACCACCTTCCCCCTATACCTCCTGATATCCCAAACCATCCATGCCCACATGGGCGTTAAAGTCACCCCCAATAAGTTGCCGACCAACACCCATAGCCCTACCTTCACCTGGAAACTTTGAGGTACCTGCCTTAAAGAAGGTGATATCTACCTGTAGATAGGTTGAAAATCTTCCCAATGCCAAAAGAAAAATTAGCATAGCACAAAAGACATCTGTAGCAAGTCCATGCGCCACCTAGTGGTCCCCTCAAATAGGGCACATGGACAAAATTTGAATGTTTCATGCAACAGGCTGGTAACTTATTTCTGCAATGCTTTGCTTATTAAACTTCAGCCTATCTTGTTTGAAGGGGAAATTCATTCATGGAAGCCAGGGAACAGCTGCAATAGCTGAAAATCACAAAAATTACAACTGAATGATTGGGATATATACATTTATAGTACTTCATCAGAAACTTTATGCAATATCAAGAGTTCCAATTTGTTTCACTATTCTGACCCTGTGAAACTTCGATAATAATTCATGTTTCCAAGTTGAGCATGACATCCAGCTAATCCTACTTCTGATGTCAATATCATGTTAAATAACTCTTTATCACAGAGGCATTTTTGATAGCCACAAGTAGTTGAATGGTTGTGAACAGTGATACCAAAAAGAAAAAAATTTAAGCTATAATTCTCACCTGAAGTGCCAAAATTCACTGTACATATCATCAGGATCATAAGTTGTATGTTTTCTACCATAAGTATTACCACGAGCATTACCAAGCCAGACGTCGTAACCAGCATCCGCAAGAGCAAATCCTGTATGGTACAAAAAAGCATTCTTTCATAATTTTTCAGTCCTCATTATGCTATAAACAGGTACTGCAATTTCATGAAACACATCGAACATCGCTCGATAGTTCATTTGCTTTCAATACATTGAATGTACTCAAACCCATGACACAAAGGCACACATAGGCTATGGTTACAATGGATGCAACTTCTGATGAAAATGAATTCTGATGGATTCGTCAGAACAATCAACTAATGAAAAGAATATGAGAGTGTTTACATTGCTTGCAAGTCCCTCATCAGATAACACAAGAACATGTCAGAACAACTTGAGCATTCAAATGGGTTTGATTTTTCATGCATTTTCTGACGTTCAGGACTGAGTCACCTCCCACTTTCCCCATGCCATTGCCATGGATGGAGACTTTTTAAGTTTGATATTTGGCAACAAATGTCTGTGGGACATTAGGGGAAAAACTGCCACAACAGGAATATTTCTTGGCAAAAGTAGTATATAACACAGGTCTGCAATGAAAAAAATTGTCTTCAAAACAATTATTGTTTTTTACAGTTTTATGGATGCTGATTACTGGAAAAATAATTAAAATATTCTATCTCTTAGTTTAATTAAAAATTAAATTTTCAGAAATGTAGTATATCTATCCCCTAGCAAATATTATTTGCATGAACATATTAATGTTAGATTAAGATATGGTCTATATAAATGCAATCAAAGAAATAGTATGCTATTATTTATGGTGGACTATTGTCGAAATGTCTCTTGGACAGAATTGTTTGGCCCTGGAAATAGGTGGCTGAAGGATGATAGGGTTGTTTGGCATTCATTAAGGAATGGGGCAGTGGCAGATCCAGCAGCAGATCAAGGGGGAGTGCACCCCAAATACAGCATTTTTAAATAGGCAGAATCCCTTACTATAAATCTAGCTAGCAATTACAATAGGTCATCTCCTGCCCCTTACACAATGTCCTTTAGCTAACTACAGATTTGATTGCAAATGTTGGACTTGCAGTAGTGAAGTGCAGATAGGAATGTAAAAATGCCTCACGAGTTGTGCCCCATTGAGGCACTGAGGGGTAGCAATCCCTGCAATGCCCCCCTCTGGATCCACCCCTGGAAAGGGCCATTTGTCACTGTTTAGACAGCTGGTTTTGGGCAGATCAGCAAAACATTATTGCACTGGTAGGTGGAGGTTGTATGTAAGGAAATGGTAGTGTGTGGGGAGGATGGGGACCTGGTGGGGGATTGTTGGGACTGGAGGGATGCCACTCTCAGACATGACAGGGATGACACAGGCAGGGAAAGGGTATAGTGATGAATGGATGTGTGTGGTATGGCCATGTAATGTGAAGAGTAAGAGGAAGTGTGGGGGAGAACCAAAATGAACTTGGGATTAGTTTGGAGGTAAGCATTAGGGGTAACCTAGACCCTATGAGGGATCCAGGGGTGGATCAGGGGGAAGCTCTTCAAATAAGTGCACTCTAAATAATTTGAAATATTCAGAATCCCTTGTTATAATCTAGCTAGCAATTACAATAGGTGCTCTACTGCCCCTCAGGCAGTGTCCTGTCTTCACTGGTTTAGCCAATTGTGGATTGCACTGCAACTGTCGACCTGACAGTATAGAAATGGGGATAGCAGTGTGAAAATGCCTCACCAGATGCAAAGGTGAATCACACATCAGTTGAAATATGCACCCCACTGGGGCACAGAGGGTGGAGAAATCGCTGCATTGCTCCCTCTTCTGGATCCACCACTGTCTGGAATCCAGTGACCCACCCCTGCCACAGGCAGGATTAGGATATGATGAGGAGGAATAACAGATTGCTGTTGTGTGGGACAGCAAATGCATGAAAAAGGTGTCTTGGAATGTTCAACACAATACATTTTTGGGTTGATATGGAATAGAAAGACTAGATGCAGAAAAGTTTGGCTGCCTATGGTTGAAATATTATAGCAGAACAATAGGTAAAGGTCATCTATGGGCCTTCATGCATCAATTTGTTTAGTTAATGTGTTTAGCACAATTCCATTTTATTCAATATGGGTACCCTGGTTATTGAACAATGTGGAATTTTCTGGGTATTGACATAAGGGTAAAAAAGAGATTCTCAAGTAACTCCACAAGAGGAAAATCAAATGATTATGCTTTCATTAATTACTAGACCTATATTAGAAATGTCAAGTATGTATTTGTGAAGTGATAAAATGAAAATTGAAATAACAAAATGCTGCAATTTCCTTACATGATAGAAAAAAATCAATTGCGTTTATGTAATCAGGACACCTAATAATATAAAAATAACTCATCAAAAGTAAAACAATTTTTAAAAAGTATTTTTTGCAGAGTATTTTTTTGAACAGTTCTGCCGTAAAATCACACGTAAGTCTGCATCTCAAATATAGTCTGCACCCGTCTATTCTAATTCTAATTTACTACACTGCAAGCAGCCCTTTCCTTGGCCAATTTGGCAGTGCAGAGACTAACCTCTCAATCCTACTTATGATAACCTAACACAATACTAGCAATGGTGAAGCCCTGCACCTTATCCTCTCCAAGGCCATTCCATTGTCAAATAACCCTTGGCAAAACTGACCAATAGTATGAGTCTGTCTGTGCCCTAACCTCTTTCAATTTATATGGATGATCCTTTCTCCCCTTATACTCAGCTGGGGATGCACTTCCAGCCAAAGGTCCATTACATCCCAGCAGCAGTAGTCTTATAAAAAGGCTAATGCTGTGTATATGCCTCTGGTTTTACTGTGTCTCACCCTAGTTTCCTAATCATGGCAGATATGCTCTCCGTATGAGAAAACCTATTAAGTTCAATTCTTGCTGCCCTCCGTTGGATCCTTTCAACCTCCCAAGATAAGTCCTGTCTGGAGGGGAACCAAATTGGCCTGCCATACTCCAAAATTAGGCATACCATTGAAATATATCCTGTTTGCTTTACTTCCTTTGTGCTATCCCGAAGAACCCTACTAATCAGATGGAGGAATTGACCAGCCCTCCCAATCACTTTACCAATGTGATCCTTCCAATTACCTTGACTATTTAAGACAATTCCAAGGTGTTTATGGGTTACAACCCGATCCACACTAACTCCACCTATGTGGTAATCAAAATCAAGTAGCTTTCTAGATCTGGATATTGTGAGGATCCTACACTTCTTCAGGTTTAATGGCAATTCCCATTTTACACACCAATTGTAAATCCTATCTAGATCCTGTTGTAATTGCACACAGGATGATAACCCATCATCTAATACCTAAGCAGCACATGTGTCATCTGCAAATAGTTCAAGGAAGGAATTAATATCAAGCCCCATGTCGTTCACATAGAGAATGTACAACAAAGGACCCAATACACTTACCTGAGGGACTCCTGATGTGACTGGTCTCCACTGAGATGCACTATCCTTGAAAATGCCCCTCTGTTTTATATCAAGCAGATAGGACCTTACCCATTGAACAACATTTTTGAAACCAGCTTATCATGGGGCACCATGACAAAAGCCTATTCAAAGTCCAAGAATGTAACATCAACCTGCTTTCTGCTATCTAAAGCTCTTTGAATATGATCCATCAGGCAAGCCATTTGGGTGTCGCATGACCTGCCTGTCCTAAACCCATGTTGGTTATTACTATGGATGCCCTTCTTTTCCAGATATCCCATTATAGATGGGAATAAGATGTGCTCAAAAATCTTGGATACAGCACTTGTTAATGAACCTGGTCTATAGCACTTAGGAACTGCCATGTCCGCAGACTTGAAAATGGGCACCACATTTGCCAGTTTCCATCATGCTGGAACAATGCTTGAGGCTAATGAATTTTTAAAAATTTCTACCAAGTAATAGCTAATAATCCCAGAAAGTCACTGCAGAATAAATGGCAAAACACCATCAGGGCCCATGGCCTTATATACTGGTAATTTACTCAGTAGTTGCTCAATTCCCATGCTAGTGATAATAACCTCATCCATTCCCCTGGCAAATCCTTATCAAATTCTGGCTGGGAGTTATTTCTACTGGTTGCAAAGCTTTTAGCAAATGTGTCATTAAAACCATTGGCAATCATAAGACTATCCTTGACTAAATTTCCTGACCCATCCTTAACCACTGTATCCCTATCACCCTCCTTCCCACACCTCTTTATATATCCCCAGAATGCCTTTGTATTTTTTCCTAAGCCTATCTCCTAAAATGTTCTCATGAAAGTTCTTGAAAGCTTCCTTCATGAACCCTTTAACCATTTTGCAGGCCCTCTTATAGGTCACCTCACTATTGACCTCCCTCCCTCTCCTAAGTGCATTCCTAGCCTTTTGCTGGTTTCACAAAGCTACCTTCACCTCTTTAGAAGAGGTGAGTTTTTCCTTATAATCTTGGTGGGGACAGCTAGTTTTGTACCCTCTCCTAAGAGGGCTAGGAATGTATTCCAAGATGCCATAACACCACAGGTATTAGCAATGGTGTAAAAATCATTTAATTCATATTCCTGATATGACTTGAAAAACTCCCAATTGGTGTTAATATATTGGTATGCCACCCTGCTTCCTATCACCTGTCTAGGTAACCTTTTCACTATCTCCACCCTAACCACTGCATGATCACTAATTCCCTCAATACACTCTGCATTATTTACATATCTATAGTCTGCATTAGTGATGGGCATGTTTCATATATAGTCCACACTCAAGTATAGTCTGCACCAGTGTTGCCAGATTGGGCTACAAGTAGCAGATTGGGCTACCTTTCAAGTGTCCTTGTGACAAAAAATTCAAATTGGGTGACACACTACTTTTTGGGCTACCTTTAATTGTCTGAAAGCTATAAATCTTTGTTATAGCTATGTATAAAGGTGTAAAACAACCATCATCATAATACCCCTATCTTGTCTGTGGTAGGGTCAGGTCTGTGCATTCTTGCCCACCACTCCTACCAATCTACCACCAGGTCCTCATCCATTCCACACACACACTACCATATCCTTAAGGACAAGCTGCTCTCATGTCTCCTTTACTCCCCCACTGCCCTGGGTGGCTCCAACAACCAATATTTCTTTAATGCACCTAACGAGCTCCTCCTCCCCTCTTCTCATTACGTGTCCATGCCATCTCAACTTCCTCTCCTCATCTTTTCCGTGATGTCCCCCACCCCTGGCTACCTCTAATATACCCATTCCTAACTTATCAGCTCTGGAGGCCCTACTCATGTACCACAGCATTGTCATTTTGGCTACTTGCATTCTGTTTGCATTGCTCTTTCTCACTGCCCAACACTTTGATCCATATAACATACAGTGCTTTGAAAATGTCTGAATACATCTAGAGTTTTTCTAACAAATTATCAAAAATTCCAAAATTATTATGTTTTTTTTGTAAAATACATCAATTGATACACTTATTGGGCTTTCATACTTAAGTCATGTAATGCCTGTGTATTATATGCAAAACATAGGGTCATTTAGTGTGGACTATATGCAAGGGCAGACTTCTATTGCTAGGTGGTGCATGCCAGCAAGTGTTCGTCATTGTGTGCTCCCGATTTTTCCTGAATATTTTTGGAAGCCTTTCCGGGAATTTCTGGAAACAACCTACCTTTTCCAGGTGACATCTAAGGCAGTCCAGGGCACGGTAAGGCAGGTGATTTTTGGCACCATCATCACTGCTGGGAGCTGCACGAGAGTTTCGGCTTTTAACCCTAACCTCGTATCATTGCCTAGCGCTCTCACAGCATTCTAATGCGGTGTAGGAGAAGGGTGCTAACTTTTCTTATTAATTAGATGTATATATATATATATATATATATATATATTCTTATGTACTCATATTCTCTTATCTATTACATGATATATTAGTATTAGTTAACATTATATAGAATAATATTAGTAGCATTATTAATTACTATTACTATTATTGTTAGTATTCTTATGTAAGGTGTTTTTGTTTATTCTGTTAACTGGCAGTCCTATGACTGCATTTTGTAGGTATAGGAACGTTTTAGGAACAACTGCCAAGTGAGTGTGGGGGCCTCTGCTCACTTAATAATGATGGTGATAAGACCATTGATGAGTGTCTCCTGTGGGGAAGGATGGCACCCTCCACAGGTAGCCCACCCCCTATTGCTGTAGGTTCTGGAGATCTGAGTGGGGTGCCACCAGTCAGAGCTGGCCCACTAAAGATAGGGGCTAGACTAATGCTAGGAACATGGAATGTGGGGACCCTCTCAGGAAAAACTGGGGAGCTAGTGGATATCCTCAAACATCAAAAGATCCGTGTTGCATTCCTTCAGGAAGCCAAATGGAAGAGGAATAGATCACAGGCCCTGGGTGAGGGTTACAAACTGATCTACACCAGTAGCAATGAAGGAAGAAATGGGGTGGGCACTGTGCTAAGTAGGGAATTGCAGCAGGGAATCACTTCAGTCAAGAGAGTTAGTAGCAGGATAATGTTAGCCACATTAGTTTGGCAGGGTATAGGGCTCCACCTCATCAGTGCATATGCCCCCAAGGAGGCCTGGGTGATGCAACAAAGGTAGGTTTTTGGAATGAGTTTGATGAGGTGGTTCAGTCTGTGAACAGCATAATTAGAAAAGGCAAGGGAAATGAATGCCTTATTATTGGGGGTGATGCAGAACCTGCATCCACTGTAACCATAGCCTTATGAACCTTACTTCCTCCCATACCTTATAAAGAAGTTTTTGCCCTTTTTCAAATACCCTGGAGCTAATGTAATTTTTTGATGCTTTAAGACAGGGGTGGCCAATCTCTTTAGCTGGTGGGCCAAATAAAAAAAAATATATATCCTGCCAGGCGATGCACCTAACTTTTTTGTGTTGAATTAAAGTAAGCAAGTAGGCGTCCTGCAACTTGGCATCCCAGACGCTTGTCTGGTTGATGCCAACTCGTGATGTAATGCTCTTTTCATAACATGTACAATGTACATGTCTTATTCGTAAATGTGTAAATGTGGTATAATATATCCATTTTTAATTATGTCTGCACTTGATACCCCATTCAGTAAATGAATTGCACTAATTGACTGTGTAGAAAGTCAAAGAGAAAAAAGAAAAGAAGAATGGCTGAAGAGTGACTTCAATTTGAAGGAATATGAAAAGCAAAAAAATGATTTCAACTTACCTAAACTTTGATATGGGAAATTAATAACATAATCTGCAGAAGAACACAAAATGCCGTGCTGAACCAACACTGGAGTTTTTGGTCCAGATGATTGTTGTACTCCAAATGGGATGCGATGTATTTCCAAGATGTAACCATCTGGTGTTGTTATCGTGTGGGCTTCAGAGGGGTAGCCAAAATATTCAATCATTTCAATCTACAACAAACATATAATGCCAAATTCATTGACTGCATTTTATTGTTAGGAGTACAAACATTCTAGCTAGAGGTCAGGTTGCACGACTCCCTAAATACATGATTTCAGAATAAATTTTGGTAAGACAGATGACTTTATCAGTGGAAGGGGCATCTCTTCAGCTGCCCACACACTACTCTAACGTGATGTGTTAACACCTCAGGTCAGATAGCATAATTTCACCACATATGTACCATGACATGTACCCTGGATACATTGCTCTCATGCCCACTGTAAAAAAAGGCCACTGATGCCTACTGTAAAGTGTCAGGTCATGACTTCAAAGCCTTCAAACTTTCAAACCATCAACAAAAAACCTTCAAAACCTTCAAACCTTCAAACTTTCAAACTACAAAACCTTCAATTAAAGTATCTGATGCCTTAACACGTCTGCTGAAAAATCTAAAAATCTAGATCTTTGTCTGATGTGTGTTACAGCATTTCATACATTAGCATGCCTCATCAGAGCAATGGACACGTTATCATTCAAAATAAGGGTAGAGCTTTTTAACAACATGTGTTGTGGCATGTTAGCACATCACATCAGAGTAGTGTGTATGCAGATGTAGAGCAATGGTTCTTAAACTTTTTGAAGTTGGGGCACATTTAAAATTCTACAAATACCATAAAATCTCACATAGAGTCTGCACCCATGTACAGTCTGCATTAGCAATGGGCGTGTTTCACATATATACTTAAATTTCCTACTGTAGCCAGTGGCATAACTTGTAGGGGCAATGGGGGGTCAAATTAATTTTTATGCAAAATGTCAGATTCTTCTGACATTTGAATGTGAAAGATATTATATTGCAATATCATATAAATAAGAATGCACAATGTAAAAGTCCTGTTGTTCAATAAATTGTTCATAATATGAGGAGCAGTTTTCATGGAGATCCCTTGGTTTTGTAACAAAGGCTAACATCAAATGGTATTCCAATAAATGAAATGTTCAGGAGCAGTTTAATAATTAATAAATGATTTTGCATGAATTAAATGGTACAGGTATTTATTGGGCTCAGAATCAAGGAAGAAACGTGATGTGACATAAATTTCAATATCCGGAATGCAAGAAAAATGTGACTAACTTAATAAACAGGTATTTATTGTTGTGCTACAATACGTTTTCAGAGAGAGATAAATGACTATATTACACAGAGCACAAAACAACACGTCCACCATGCAAGATCTCAAACTGAATTCTGATTTTTAAAGTTAGGTTTGCATAAATAAAGAATATCCTACTTGAATTTAAATAAAATTCTATGTTCAAAATTTAAATTCTAAATACATCGAACTTATAGAAAGTAGTGACAACCTTAAAAGTGAATGTTCTCTGTTCGGAAGAGAAAGAGAACACATTCATTCAGAGGATGAATAAAAATGAATGCGGAGATAAAAATAATGAAACATGGAAATTACACAGTTTCATTTATAGCCCACACTCATATACAGGGTGAATTTTAATAAAACCAACAAACTGCAAGGACAGATTCCTCACTGGAAATGGAGAAAAAAGGCCCCATGCACATGTGTCTGGAAATGGATCGTTACCACAGAAGTGTTGGTTTTGAAAAAAAAAACGTATTCATAATTTGACGTTCAAATTGTTTAGCATTATATTTCTTGTCCAATATAGGGTTTGCAGTTTGTATTTACTGTACATTCTTTGCAAAAGCAACTCGTAACCCTTTCCCGCCTATGGCTGGAACTGGTACCAACCTTGTCCCTCTGAATGGACACAGGGCGATATATTTGTCAGAGTTTTTTCTGTAGCTGGTTTCTGACCAAAGCTGCATCCCTATGCTTATTAATTGTCAGTCTAGTGTTCATTGGGAATACTACCGACGCCAGGGGGTGAGCCCTTACACCTGGAAATTTTGCCTCATCTACCCATTGCGTAGTAGAGAGGGTCCTTTTATGTGCAAGTGCCATTGTACACCCACACGGGACCTCGGTTTTACTTCTCATCCAAAAGAAGGCACACTTGCAGCCTCTCACCTCGGTCGAATATCAAACCTAAAACTACTGGTGCAGTTGCCGAGCATGCTAACCACTATGACACCATGGTGGGTTACTGTACATTCTTTGAAAAGAAAATTTTGCAAATAAATAGACAACAGAAAACTGCACGCACCAAAACATTCTACATACAATAATAGTTATAGTACATGTCATCATTATCATAATCAAACCCTCATCCTGCCTGTGGCAGGGTTAGGTCTGTAAGCTCTAGCCCTCCACTCACATCTATCTCCAACCAGGACCCTGTGGACTTCACACACCCCCATATCCTTGCAGACAACCTGCTCCTACATCTGCTTCAGTCTCCCCTGCCCCATATTGCTACCTACCACATGCATTCCTAGTATGGCCCTAATGAGATTGATTGATTGATTGTTGGTATTTTAGGGCCCGTCAACAACAAAAGTCATTAGGGCCCAGAAGGACAATCACCATGGTGGGGGTGTAAATGACGACCCACCATGATGGCAATAAATAATGGCAACCCATAACAATAAAAGGCAATAGCCAAATAAATAATTAGGAATAAATATAGACAAAAGCTGAAACACACAGAAAATTAAGAGCAGCAAAAGCTAAAAACACAGAAAACTAAAAGCAGCAAAAGCCAAAACAGATATAACAAGAAATGCGGCAAAAGCCAAAACGTACATAACAATAAAAGTGGCAAAAGCCAAAACATACATAACAATAAAGAGGCAAAAACCAAAAAATACATAATAATAAAGCAGCAAAAGCCTATACGGACAGAACAATAGTAGTGACAAAAGCTGAAACAGACAATACAATAAATGTGGCAAAAGCCAAAACTGACATAGAAAGTGAAAGGCAAAAGCCAAAATAATTCGAGAATAAATGCAAGGATGCCTAAAAACAACCTGTTTATAATTAAAATTTTGTGAAAGAGGCCAGCCTCTTTCACAAATACCAGCCAGCTCTCCACTGCCTGGGGGTTATCCCCAAGTGATGTGGAGAGCTCTGGACTGACTCCCATATGGCATCTGAGTTCTTGGTATCTCTCACAGTGACTAAAGATGTGTGCCACTGTGAGAGGCTCCCAACAAAAGTCACACCACGGTTGGTCCTCACCCCGTAGAATGTAGGAGTGGGTGAGGAAGGTGTGACCGAGCCAAAGCCGAGCAAGCACAACCTCCTCCCTCCGTGACTGGTGGCACGAGGACACCCAGTGCTCTGGAGTGTCCTTCAGTGTGCGGAGTTTGTTGGTGGTCTCCACAAACCACTGGGACTGCCATTGGCCATGGATGGCCCGCCGCAACATCGGGAGAGCATTGGAGAAAAGGAAAGGAGTGTTGGGATCATCTGGCAAGTGGGCCACCTGATGGGCATGGGCATCCGCCCACTCATTGCCCATGATGCCAACTTGCTCTGGGACCCACATAAACCACACTGTCTTGCCCTGCTTGCGAATCACAAGCAGCAATCTGTGCACACCCTGGACGATGGCATGTCTGCCATATAGGGTGTGCAACAGCTGAAGGGAGCACAGGGAGTCAGTCGCAACAACAAACTGTCTGTCGTTCAATACTTGGATGAGTTCCTGTGCCCTGTGCAGAGCTGTGAGTTCTGCAGTTAAGACACTGGCGACGCCTGGAAGGCGGCCCCCTATGAGATGACCAGTTGTAAAGACTGACAAACCCACCGAGGAGCCATCCTTCGACCCATCCGTGTAAATAAAAACATGGCCTCGATAGGTCCAAGTCACTTACATAGGTCAAAGAGAGACTGACCAACCCACCGAGGAGCCATCGGTCGACCCATCCATGTAAATAAAAACATGGCCTCGATAGGTCCAAGTCACTTAGATAGGTCCAAGAGAGGCGTCCAAACTCTTGTTGGTACACTGACCTATCGGTACTGGTTTTGGATAAGGCTGCAAGCAATAAATCTAAACGTGGCTCTGGCACTGTCCAGGGTGGCACAGAGGCCGGCAGTACAGGCTGCACCCTAGGCAGAGTCACACCCAGGCCAGTAAGGCCGTCTATCCACAACGAACGAAATGGAGGAGAACCCCCGGGTGGCGGTACTGCGGCTGACCTTTCAGTCACAAAACGTATGCCGCTGCCAGGCAATGCCACTGCACAGCCAGTGGTGGCTCACCAGCCTCAGCATAAAGGCTGAGTACTGGACTGGTGTGGAACGCCCCAATAGATAACCAGATGCCAGCGTGACGAACACTGTCCAGCATCAGGAGAGTTAACGGAGTAGCCAGGCCATATACGCCTCAGCCATAATCCAGACGTGATCGTTTGTTTTTGTTTGTTTTGTTGTTGCTTTAGGGCCCATCAACTACAAAGGTCATTAGGGCCCAGAAAGACACATCACCATGGTGGGGGTGTAAATGGCCATCCCACCATGATGGCAATAAAAAGGGAAAAGGCCAATAAAAGTAATAACAATAAAAGGCAAAAGCCAAAACAGACATATAAATAAAGGCAAAAGCCAAAAACAGACATATAAAAGGCAAAAGCCAAAACATACATAACAATAAACGTGGCAAAAGCCAAATCAGAGAGAAGAATAAATGTGGCAAAAGCCAAGACAAACACAGAGATAAAA
>JAAFCE010009125.1:3935787-3953211 GCA_013389805.1 Trigoniulus corallinus | reverse complement strand
GCTCCCCTGTGGGACACCATTCTCCTGCAGAAAGGCAGAGGAGTAGGTGTTACCCACACGCACTCTGAAGGTCCGTTCGGACAAAAAGCTATGGAGGAAGAGGGGCAGATTACCCCTGAGCCCCCACTGGTGCAAGGTCTCTAGTATACCATGGCGCCATGTGGTATCATATGCCTTCTCCACATCAAAGAAGACAGCCACTAAGTGCTGTCTGTGGAGAAGGGCCTCACGTACTGCAGTCTCCAGTGAGATCAGATGATCCACCGAAGACCTGCCAGCACGAAAACCACATTGGGCATCGGCAAGAAGGTGGTGCCGTTCCAGATACCACACCAGGCGCCAATTAACCATTCGTTCCATGGTTTTGCAAAGACAGCTCGTCAATGAGATGGGTCTATAATTTGTTGGAAGGCTACTATCCTTCCCAGGTTTTTGCAGTGGGATTATAGTAGCCTCTCGCCAACCTGCAGGGATTTCATGATGCTGCCAGATGTAATTGAATACCTCAAGGAGGTATCTAACGCCATTCTCTGGTAGGTGTCGTAGCATTTGATAGTGGATGCTATCTGGTCCAGGGGCAGTATCCCTGGCTCTTGCTAGAGCTACCTGGAGCTCCCAAGGGGTAAATGGATTGTTATACCCCTCGGCGACACCCCCAGCAAAATTAAGTGGGTGGCGTTCTGCAGCTTCTTTAGACTGCATAAATGCTGCCGTGTAGTGCTGGGAACTGGAGACGGCTGCAAACGTCCTTCCCAGTTCCTCAGCCACCTCACATGGCAGAAGGCAATGTCTTCCTTGTACAAGGAGACCTGAGCTACATGATGGTAAATATCTGCCTTGGATCTTCCTCAGCTTTTCCCAGACTTTCTTGGAGGGCGTGTGACGTTTAAGTGAGGAGACATACTGACTCCATGAGGAGCGTTTGGCCTCCTTGATCACCCGTCGTGCATTTGCCCGGGCTCGGAGATAGTCAAGACGATTGGCCTCGGTGGGACGAGATTGAAAGCTGCGAAGGGCTCGTCGGCAAGCCCGAATCGCACTCCCGCAATCCTCCGTCCACCATGGCACCCGTGCTCGTTGTGGGTTACACGAGCTCTGGGGGATGGATGCCAATGCCGCCCCGACCACCACCTCTGTGAAGTGACTCACTAGATCGTTGACCCCATCAAAATCACACAGTGGGCGGAAATGTATATGGTGGGCGAACTCCTCCCAGTCCGCCCGATGCAGACACCACCGTGGTGGGTGTTGGGGCAATGCCCCATCTCCACTGCTAATCTTGATAGGGAAGTGGTCACTTCCACAAAGGTCTGACAGAACCTCCCACTGCAAACCTGTTGCCAACCCAGGAGAGCAGATGGAAAGGTCTATACACGAAAGACCACTGGTGGCAGTCATCACATGCGTGGGGGCACCTGTGTTGAGAACAATGAGGCCATTGTGTGACACCCATTGTTCCACAAGTCGCCCTCGGGGGTTGTGACTGTCCGAGCCCCATTGTGGATTATGGGCATTGAAGTCACCCAAAATCAAGAAGGGTCTTGGAAGCTGGGCACTGAGGGAGTCGAGGTCTGCCCATGGGATATCGATCCCAGGAGGCATGTAGAGGGAACATAGAGTGGTAGGCACATCCAGTTGCAATGAGACCGCCACTGCTTGAAGAGGCGTCTGCAAAGCAACCGGCACATGCATGCACCCATTCCGGATAAGGATAGCCACCCCTCCCACAGGGTGGCTTCCTTGCTGCCGGGTGTCTGCAAATGTTGTGTACCCCCATAGTGAAATGGGGGTATCACTCTGACACAGAATCTCCTGGAGGGAGATGCAGACAGGGGTGTGCCGAGAGATCAGAAGTTTGATCTCGTCCCTCTTGTGGGAAAAACCTCGACAGTTCCATTGTAGGAAATTTACCATCAAGTGTTCTTTGGTGGCTTATTTTTATTCCTCCCTTTTCTCCGTCCCACTGCAGAAAAGGGAGGGATGCCTTCAATTTGTTCATCCTCCTCCATCTCGAAGGAGGAATCCCCATCTTTCCCCAGTTGGGGCATGAAACCACCCCTTGCTCTCTGCCATTGGCTAGAGAGTTTGGGTGGACGAACCAAGGACACCCGCCCCACTGTGGAAGTGGTAGGTGTCCCTACTTTCTTTCCACCTGTCTCACCCACCACCCTCTCCGTGGAGGGGGCTGGCTGGACTGAGACAGGGAGGGAGGCCTTCACAGGAGATGCCTCTCTTTCATGAGCAGCATCTGGGGCCTCCAAAGAAACTGGCACCGCTATTATTGGGGGGCCCATGCATGGGCCAGAGGCGGTGGTGGAGCTGGAAATAGCTGTGGAAACGGGGTCGGGGTCCGTCTGGCTGCCAATGCTTGCACAGACCGGCACTCCATGGACCCCACGGGCCCGAGAGGGCGTCAAACGGATGAGAGGGGGGAGTTGAGGTAGTGTGTCTGTCTGGGTGCAGACAGACGACACAGCAGCTGCCTTGGCAGCACCTGCATAGGACACCGCACGACTGGGGGTCCCTGGGAAGGCTAGCAGCCGCCGCACATCCGGAAAGCTGATACCCTCTGGACGCGCAACTCCTGGATTGCGCGCTCCTGCAACCAAGTAGGGCAGTCCCGAGAAGACGCGAGGTGGTTGCCCTTACAGTTCACACAAAAAGGTGCAGTCTTACAAGACTCTGGGGAGTGGTCTCCCGGCCCACAAGTGCCACACATGGCCTTGGCAGAACAGGAATTCTGGCCATGGCCATAACGTTGGCACTTGAAACACCGAAGCGGGCTCGGTATGAAAGGACGCACAGGCAAGCGGAGGTAGCCAGCCATGATGTACTCTGGCACCTTGGGCCTACCAAAGGTCAGCACCAAGGTGTCAGATGGCCGGGATTCTCCATCCTGTTGGACAGAGGTGCGGCGGACAGCCACCACACCCTGGTCCCTAAGCTCCTCCGCTATTTGCTCCTCTGACTCCCCACGCAGATCGGGGCACTGCACCACACCTCTGCTGGTGTTTAAAGTGCGATGCGGTTCGACCACAACGGGGATGTCACCGAGTTTCCGCATTTTCAATAATGCTTCGGTCTGGTGATTGGCAGATGCCTCCACCAACAATGTGCCATTGCGCAGTTTCTTGACCGAGGTCACATCACCGGCAATGCCCTTGATGGCTTTGGCGATAAGGAAGGGCGACGCCTTCCCCAAGGATGCACCATCCTCCCTGGATATGGAAAGAAACCGGGGAGGGTAGGAAGAAGGAATAGAAGTGCTTTTGACTGCACCTGAGGCTTCCTTAGATGCAGGAACACGCTTTGCATCAGCGGTGGAGCCCTGCACCTTAAGGCTAAGAGGCCGTTGCCTCTTGTTAAGGGCAGGTGCTGATGTATTTGACACCACAGGAGCATTCCCTGATCCAGTTGGGTGACTGGGGGAACGAGGCCTTTTAGTTGGAGCAGTGCTCGTCTCCATTAACTCACTGGCAGCTGGCCCACTCAGTTGAGTGGGACCGAGCCTGCCATCTTCCGGCTCAACACAAGTCATTGAAACTAAAGAAGGGGGAGGGGTGGGGTTTTTTGAAGAGGCCCCCAGCCTCTGGGTTATAGTTGCCATAATTGTCGTGAATTATGATTTCGCTGCCCGCAGGTCTCACCCACCACCGAGCCCAACGAGGGGACGCCCATTCGGGTCATCGAGAGTACTCGGACAGGATACCGTTAGGGTGGCATAATCCCCGAGTACCGGACCATTGGCATCGGGGTTGACTGCCGGTCCACTTACAGTCACCCTAGGAGGCATAACAACTTATGCGCCCCCGGCTGATTGACCAAGACCGGGCTACTGCCTTGGCCTCCCGTTTGCCCCGGAAGCTGTGGCCAAAGTGATGTGTTGGATGTGTAGGGCCGCAGCCCTAGACCCTCCTCAATCACCAGGATCCGCTTTTCCCAGGGTACGGGTCTCCACGCACGGCAAACACGCGGGTAGGCGTTTGTTTACGGTCACCTCAGTGAGGAGCCTACGTCGACCGTGAACAAGTCAGACACTCATCCAATAAAGGAGAAAAGAAAAATACAACCAACCACAATGATGGTATCGTCCTGTCCAGACAACGCCATAGACAAACACGACAGTGGTGTTGTTCAAACTGGGGCAAGAAAAAGTCACCCCTTTTAGTCGCCTCTTACGACATGCAGGTACGCAGTGTGCCTATTCTACCCCGGGCACACACGGGTAGGTGGGATTGGTGGGCAAGAACGCACAGACCTGACCCTACCACAGACAAGACAGGGGTATTATGATGATGGTTGTTTTACACTTTTATACATAACTATGACAAAGTAGCATACTGTATTTTAAAGATTTATAGCTTTCAGACAATTAAAGGTAGCCCAAAAAGTAGCGTGTCACCCAATTTGAATTTTTTGTCGCAAGGACACTTAGAAAGTAGCCCAATCCGCTACTTGTAGCCCAGTCTGGCAACACCGCTTAAAATGGTACTGCAATTTCTCAACTTGCACATGCTTACCCAGGCTAATGTATGGTTAAGAAGTGAAGGAATTGTATAGTAATTATACTTACAGTACTCATATCCATTTCAGGATCGTCACCAACATTTCCTACTCTCATATTCAAACTACTTGGCACCACCATCAAAATGCCCAGCAGTAATAGGGATATAAGTTTCATGTGATCCATTATGCTAAGAGAATGTTCTCCGTTTAAATTGTTGCAGCAAATGTTAACAATTGTGATTACCCATATATATATATGGGTAAGATGGAGAGGAAGAGAGAACAAGTTGATTACCACTATCTTTATATTTATCATCATGTAACATATTGCTGTTAATGATTACACCTCTGATAAGGAAACCAAAGGTAAGATTTATTATTAGAAACGTATCAAGACATACTATCTCTCAATGTAGTTCCAATTTCAAGGTTGAGTATGTAGAGTTAAAAATGAACATGAGATCAACTATAGAATGTCAAAGGTCATACCACGAATATCTGCTTCAGCACTATACAAATTATAGGGTATCCCGAACAGAAAAATTCTACTAGCGATTGCAGTTTGCAGTTGATCACGTTAGTAGTTAACTTCTTGGACTTTGCCTAAACTACAGAATGCATTATTGCCATCAAAAGAATGTTTGAGTAGTAAATATGCCAACCAGACGACATTCAGGGATTTATAGAACACTTGCATACACCAGGCATGCCATATTATGGGTGTTGCGGTTGGCTGGCTTCCCCTATGGAATGAAAGTGAACTGAGCCTCCAAGCTCCAATCACCTGGCTGGAATGCTCCAAGCCTGGGGTAACAGCCACTAAAATTATGAGCCACTAGGAGGTTGAGGTTTGGGACCTGGAATGCAGACAATGACCCTGAAGATGGGGAATTAATTTAGATTATCAGACAGTAGAAATTGGAGAATGTTCTTCTCCAGGAAACCAAATCAAGGATTTGCATAGTGTCATCCGTGAGGTAGCCCATGGCAAGCAGTGCCAGAGTTCCTGTGGGTTCAAGATGTCTGGGCGAGGGGCCCCAGCCAGAGCACGTTCAGTTAGCACAGGGGCAAAGCTTAGATTTGGTATGTGGAATGTAGCTTTCCTCCAGGAGATTCAGTGGAACGGGAATAGATGGCTGCTGTGTCATCTGTCTTCTCCCAGACGGACATACTACCACAACTCCCCCCACTCATTCATTTGTTACCCACTCAGGCCTGCAGGATACATGGGATGCCAGTGTGTGCCAGCATTGGTTGCCAGATGGATCCCGGCCCACGCTGGCTCCACTGCCTCTGGCCCACGTTTGCGCTCTTCCATAGTGACAATGTGGGAGGAATACTTCCAAAACCTCTTGAATGAAGTGGGGGGAGATGTGGACATCGCCACCAATCCTGCACTTGCAGGAACTGTGGACTTAGCCTGTGAACTGAGGAGGAAATAGCCAGGACAATTAAGAAGATGAAAGGTCAAAAGGCTGTAGGCCCAGATGGGATCCCCATTCAAGTATGGCATAGCCTAGAGAGAACAGGTACCAGGTGCCTGGGGAAACTTTTCAATAAGATAGCTGGGAGAGTGATAGCATGCCATCTGCATGGTGTGAGAGTTGGATAGTACCACTCTTCAAGGGTAAAGGGGATGTACAAGATTGTGGCAACTACAGAGGTATAAAGCTAATGAGCCATTCCATGAAGCTTTGGGAGAGAGTGGTGGAAAGCTGCTTCCAGGATACTGCTAGTGTCCGTGCTGATCAGTTCGGTTTATGCCAGGAAGCCAATCTTCATTCTGAGGCAGATGGTAGAAAAGTATAGGGCAGCAAAGAAAGATCTACATGCCATCTTCATCGACCTGGAGAAGGCCTATGACAGTGTCCATCGAAAGGTTGTTTGGGATGTATCACGAAAAAGGGGGGGGGGTAGAAGAAGGGCTTATATGAATAGTTAAGGATATGTATGATGACTCCATAGCCAGGGTAAGGACACCTTGGGGAAATACTAGAGGTTTTACAGTGAAAATTGGGGTGCATAATGGTTCAGTATCTAGCCCATATCTTTTCATCCTAGATATGGATGAATTTGGTGTAGGAGAATGGGCCCCTCAGTGCCCATCGGGTCTGTGAGTTCTAATTCATCAAATCCGATATTTTCCCAAACAGGCTTTCATCCACCCCAAATGCAATCATGTCCCTTTGTACCATCTGCTCCCACGTCTGCTTGGATCTCCCCATACTTCTGATGCCACCCACGACCTGTTGTCTCATAATGAACTGCATGACCTCCTCCCCTTCACATCACATGCCCATGCCATCTCAAAGATATCACCCTGATACACTTCATGCTGCACAGGACAACAGTGAATGCCCAGTGTTACTCACAAACCTTGACCACCCGTTGTCAAGCAATCAAAATAAAACGACCAGGCAATCTCACCCATGGGGTCATTCTGCTCCATGAGAATGCAAGGCCTCATACGTCCAATGCAGTTGTGGCACTCCTGCAGAAATTGAAATGGGAGGTTCTCAGCCACCCTCAACACAGTCCTGACCTCTCTCCCTGTGATTATGCCATGTTTGGTACCCTGAAAAGGGCTCTGAGGGACCATTGATTCACCTTGGACACCGACGTCGAGCTGTACTTGTGGAACTGGTTCACATCACAGCCCAGGGAATTTTATGAGATAGCCATTCACTGCCTCATGTCACAGTGGGACAAGTGCCTTAACAGCCGGGGCCAATACTTCTAACATACAGGTACTGGTTTCCGTCATTATGCCTTTGGCTCATTACTTTTTGAACCCACCTTAAAGATATGGGCTGAGTGCTGATTGTTGATGAAGCCCTACCTTCACCTTGAAGCCACCAGTATTCCCCTCATGCCGTCCTCACCCTAGTGGTGCAACCATCATACATATCCTGTATTATTCTGATATGCCCTTCATCCACTCCTTTTCTTCTTAGGCTGAATGACCCTTGGAAGAAAAGACCAGTAATAGGAGTCTGTTCATGCTCCAACCTCCTTCAGTTTGAAGGGATGATCCTTTCTCCCCTATAGTCTATCAGGGATTAGCTGCCGCCAGGGTACCCTCATATCCTAATTTCAGCAGTGTGTGAAAAAGCTTAATGCTGTCAAATACCTGCCTCTGATAAATTAAGTCCCACCCTAATGCCTGATCATGTCTGAGACACTCAGCCGATGAGGGAAGCAATGCAGCACAATTCTTGCAGCCCTCCTTTGTATCATTTCAATTTCCCAAGATAACCCCTGCCTAAAGGGAAACCAAATTGGAGTACAGTACTCCACCATTGGCCATACCAGTGAAAAATAGTCTAATTTTATTTGCATTATAAATTTTATAGGGTGACCATCTTTTCTAGAACTCAAAATGGGACGCTACACAAAAATACCCCCTCCCATTTTGAAATTTAAAAAAATTTAAATTTTTTTAAAAATTTTCCCTCAAATATTAATATTGTTAAGGAAATTGCCAATCATTGACTATACATACAGTATTAACAACTGTACTGTATAATATTATTAATTAAAGTAATTTTTATGAATTATAGGAAAAAAAGTTTCTCAAGGTTGGGAAACGCACATTTAGATCATGCCATGAAAACATAGGCTGCTCCATATATAATGCTGCACCACGAAGTACAGGTGTCATGCAGAGCAAACGTGGTTGTTGGAGTAATTCATTATTCTGCAAGTGCCATAGTGTTGCACACCAGTCTGGCAGCACGACATAAAAATTGACATTCCAAATTGACATGTGCTCAGTTTTATACATTTACGTCATTTACCCTAAAGTGGGCGTCACAACAGCAACGGGAACGGGAACGTAAGACATATTTTGTGCAGAGGGGAGGGGCGACGGGTACGTCATATGGTGGAGGTGCTCTCCTATTGGTCAAACGGCTTACGTTTAACGGGAAAGTTGAATTTTTTTCAACTTTCCCTGCCGATGCTGTTCTCGTTCCCGATGTTATTGTGAAGTGGGCTTTACTATCTATTAGTTTTAAAATATCAAAAAGGAGGACATTTAGGAGGACACTTTTCAAGGGAGGACAGAACCTACAAAAGGAGGACGGTTGGTCACTTTAATAATATCAATGTGGTGTACAACAGCACATCCGTTTGGCCACAAATGTCAATTTACATGTATGCATTGTTGAAAACCTTGGAGTCACTTGTTCAGGCTTGCAAATACCAAATATCGCATTGAAAACCTCATAAGTCTCAGATACGGAGTATTTATGTTGTGGCATTGCTTCAGGAAGATCTGGGCGAAGGTGGGACCAGTGGCGGTTTTAGGCACGTGCAAACTGTTCAAATGCATGGGGCCTCGCTTTTGCAAGTTGCAAATTTTTGGAAAGGGCCTCGCACTTTCAATTTGCACCCGGGCCTCACGTATGCTAGAACCGCCACTTAGTGGGACTTACTTGGTTTCTAAAGAAACGTGATGATATCCTAATTTTGATTTGATGAATGTCAATGAGACAACGTTTTACGTATCCTCTAATAATTCATTCCATGAAAGAGGCATATTGGGTGTCCTTCATTCTCTTCAGAATTTGTTGTTTGTTGGCGTTTTATGGCCCATCAACTACAAGGTTATTAGAGCCCCATCCACTGTGTAGTTCTGATGCAGAAACTGGACCGACACTACACTAATGTGACGATTTGTGGGTATTAGCGGTACCCAGTTGTCCCAAGCGGCCACCCATGTCAGGGGCTTATCTTCAGTGATGAGACGAGAACTTGGGCAATCTATTTGGTACTCTACGTCTGTAACCCTAAAGAAGTCTGAATAATTCTTTTGAGAAAGTTACAGCCAAGCCTAAAAGCAGATGATTAGGACATGTCAGCACAGGTTACACATCATCATCATACCCTCATCCTGCCTGAGGCAGGGTCGGATCTGCAGGTTCTGCTCCTCCACTCCTGCCTCTCCCCCACCAAGTCCCCCTCCACCCCACATGCCTCCATGTCCCTTTGCACCACCTGCTCCCATGTCCGTTTTGGTCTTCCTCTACTCCTGGTGCTCCCAGTTACCTACAGTCCCATAATGAGCCTTGTTAGTTCCTCCTCTCCCCTCCTCATGAAATGCCCATACCACTTCAACCTATTCTCCCTCATCTTTTCCACGATGTCTCCCACCCCCAAGCTACCTCTAACGTATTTTTTTCTGATTCAATCGACTCGTGACACCCCACTCATGTAGTGCAGCATTCGCATCTCCGCCACTTTCATTTGCCTTTCATGGTTCTTCCTAGCTGCCCAACACTCTAAGCCATATAACATAGCCGGCCTAACGACAGTTCTGTATGCTTTGCCCTTCAACTTTATGGGGACCCGGGGGTCACACAGGACACCACTTGCCTGTCTCCACTTCAGCCATCCTGCATTAATCCTATGAGTTACATCAGAATCTATCTCCCCATTGCTCTGGAAAACTGATCCTAAATAACGAAACTCTTGCACCACTGGTATCCCCTCGCCTTCACAACGAATTTCACCCCTTTGCCGCTAACCACAAAAATTGAAAGGTAGGTACTCTGTCTTCTTCATGTTTACCTTAAGGCCCCCTCTTTCCATTGCTGTTTTAATGTCTTGTAAGCCCTTTTGTGCATCCTCCTTGGACTCCTCAAGCCTTCCCACATCATCAGTGAATACCAGACACTGAGGGACCCATTCCTCTATTCCTGTCAGCAGCAGCAGCACGCCCAGCTGCACGTTGAAGCATGTAGTGTTTCCCCAGGCTGTCCTCACCCTAGCAATGGATCTGTCATACATATCCTGCACTATCCTAATATGTCCTTCGTCACCCCCTTTCTTCCTTAAAACGCTCCATACTAACTGTCTAGGGACATTATCATAAGCCTTTTCCAAGTGAACGAATACTGCATGGAGATCCTTCGTTGTCACTTTATGCTTCTCAATCATCTGGCTTAGAATAAAGATTGGTTCCATGGTGTACCTACCATGCATAAACCCAAATTGATTTCCCCGGACACTAGTTCAGACTCTAAGGCGACCATCTATGATTCTCTCTCACAGCTTCATAGATTCATAGAATGGCTCATTAGCTTTACATCCCTGTAGTTTCCACAGTTCTGGGCATCACCTTTGCTCTTGAAGAGTGGAACTATCCAACTCTCCCGCCATGCAGATGGCATCCTGTCTCCATTGGCTATCTTATTGAAAAGCCTGCCCAGCCATGTAGGCTTTTCAGACAGGTTACACAATAATTCAGAAATTATTATCCATGGGGCTATTGGAAACCCGTCTATGTCAATTTCAAGTAACTGGAAAAGAACTGAAAGAAGACTGCAAAGGTGGAAATGTACTCACTGTAAGGGTTTAAGGGTTTAAGCTATACTTTTAGAAATTGCTAAAAAATAAATAAAAGTGGTTTTTAGCCTAACTACATTTCAGTGATTGGATTTTAATCGGCAGTATGTTTTCCAATGTTCAATAATTGATAATAATTGCAGATAGTCACTATATCAACAGAATACACAGAACATTTCTTTTTGCAATAGTAATACATTAGATAGTAATAGAAAGATAAATATGTTATTTAGTACACAGAATGAAGGTGAAGATGATGATCGAGATGCCTAATTTAGAACTGGTTTAAATTGCATATATGAGTAGCGGCAGGTACCTTCCACAGCATCACAATCACTATTGTTGTTCCAGTGCTGCATTAGTCATTAGTCAATGCCTTGACTAATGCAGACTCTGAGAGTTTATGAATAATTGTTTATTTCTGGCTTGCGATTATAAGGGACTGTGAAATGACTGAGTATTGTCATTTATTGAATGCCAACAGTTATACCTGACATTCATCTTAGTGTCTCCACGACTAGCATACTTGTGTCCATAAGTTTCATGATTGATCATGCGTTCTTTGTAAAGGGAAGTACTACATCTTCTCACATACAGTAGTACCCCTAAATTCTACAAAATTTATGCAGTATGTGAAAGTGTTTTTCTCATTTAAAATAAAGGAAATAGGATAAATGCGTTCCAACCCTCCCACTTCAACAAAATTTATATGTCCAGTAAATACAGTATATAGGGTGAATTTTAATAAAAGCAAAAAACTACATGGCCTGATTCCTGACTGGAAATGGAGGAAAAAAGAAGGTCATATGAACATGTGTCTGGAAATGGCTGGTGTGTGTGGAACAACAACATTCTGGACACATGATCATAGCACCTCTTTCCCTCCATTTCTAGTCAGGAATCCGTTTGTTTGTTTATTTTTGTTTTAGGGCCCATCGACTACAATGATCATTAGGGCCCAGAAAGACAACCACCATGGTGGGGGTGTAAATGGCCATCCCACCATGATGGCAATAAATAAGGGCAAAAGCCCACTAAAACTAATAAAAATAAAAAAGGCAATAGCCAAATAAATATAGTATATAAGTACAGGCAAAATCCAAAACAGACATAACAATAAAAGCGGCAAAAGCCAAAACAGACATAACAATAAAAGCGGCAAAAGCCAAAACAGACATAACAATAAAAGCGGCAAAAGCCAAAACAGAAATAACAATAAAAGCAGCAAAAGCCTAAACAGACATAACAATAAAAGTGGCAAAAGCCAAAACAGACAAAACAATGAAAGGGGCAAAAGCCCAAACACACAAAAAATAAAAGTGTCAAAAGCCATTAAGGACACAACAGTAAAAGCGGCAAAAGCCAAAACCAACACAGAGATAAAAGGGCAAAAACAAAAACCAACACAGACATAAAAAGGCAAAAGCCAAAGCCAACACAGACATAAAAAGGCAAAAGCAAAAAATATGTCTATAAATATGTTATATATATATGTATAAATATGTCAGATTTAGTTAAAGAGGCCAGCCTCTTTCACAAATACAAGCGAGCCTTCCACCCCCTGAGGGTTATCCCCAAGTGAGGTGGAGAGCTCACGACTGACTCCCAGATGGTATCTCTCACAGTGACTAAAGATATGCGCCACTGTGAGAGGCTCCCAACAGAAGTCACACCATGGTTGTTCCTCACCCCGTAAAATGTAGGAGTGGGTGAGGAACGTGTGACCGATTCGAAGCCGAGCAAGCACAACCTCCTTCCTCCACGACTGGCGGCACGAGGACCTCCAGAGCTCTGGGGTGTCCTTCGGAGTGTGGAGTTTGTTGGCGGTCTCGCAAACCACTGGGCCCGCCATTGCTCATTGACAGCCCGCCACACCATCGGGAGAGCATCAGCGGAGGGGACAGCAGTGTTAGGTATATCCGGTAAGTGGGCCACCTGACAGGCATTGGCATCCGCCCTCTCATTGCCCATGATGAGAACATGCCCCGGGACCCACATGAACAACACGGTCTTGCCCTGCTTGCGAATCACAAGCAGCAATCTCTGCACACCCTGAACGATGGCATGTCTGCCATACAGGGTGTGCAACAGCTGAAGGGAGCATAAGGAGTCAGTCGCAATAACAAAGTGTCTCTCATTCATCACTTGGATGAGCTCCAGTGCACTGTGCAGAGCTGTGAGTTCTGCAGTTAAGACACTGGCAATGCCTGGAAGGTGGCCCCCTATGAGATGACTAGTTGTAAAGACTGACCAACCCACCGAGGAACCATCCATTGACCCCCTCCCTCGACCAACCCTCCGAGTAACCCACAACGAGCATGGGTGCCATGGTGGATGGAGGATTGTCGGGAGTGCGGTTCGGGCTCGCAGACGAGCCCTTCGCTGCTTCCAATCTCGTCCTACCGAGGCCAACCAAATCGACTTTCTCCGAGCCCGGGCATATGCACGACGGGTGATCAGGGAGGCTGTGCATCATGGCAGCCCGGTACCTGATAGAAAAGTCGTCCACAAAGAGGGACGACTTTACCGGGGGGGGGGGGGGGAACGGAGGATGGTAGGCCATTCACTGCAACAGCAAAGATCGTCACACTCAAGACGCTCCCCTGTGGGACACCATTCTCCTGCAGGAAGGCCGAGGAGTAGGTGTTACCCACACGCACTCTGAAGGTCCGTTCGGACAAAAAGCTATGGAGGAAGAGGGGCAGATTACCCCTGAGCCCCCACTGGTTTTTTTTTGTTTTGTTGTTGCTTTAGGGCCCATCAACTACAAAGGTCATTAGGGCCCAGAAAGACACATCACCATGGTGGGGGTGTAAATGGCCATCCCACCATGATGGCAATAAAAAGGGCAAATGCCAATAAAAGTAATAACAATAAAAAGGCAAAAGCCAAAACAGACATATAAATAAAGGCAAAAGCCAAAAACAGACATATAAAAGGCAAAAGCCAAAACATACATAACAATAAAAGTGGCAAAAGCCAAATCAGAGAGAAGAATAAATGTGGCAAAAGCCAAGCCAAACACAGAGATAAAAAAGCAATAGCCGAAACAGACAGAATAATAATTGTGGCAAAAGCCAAAACAGACAATACATAAAATGTGGCAAAAGCCAAAAAGAATACAGAAACAAAAAGGCAAAAGCCATGTAATTCAAAATAAGACTTCAAATTTTGTGAAAGAGGCCAGCCTCTTTCACAAATACTAGCGAGCTCTCCACTGCCTGAGGGTTATCCCCAAGTGATGTGGAGAGCTCTGCGCTGACTCCCACAAGTCACACCATGGCTGATCCTCACCCTGTAGAATGTAAGAGTGGGTGAGGAAGGTGTGACCGATTCGCAGCCGAGCAAGCACAACCTCCTCCCTCCGCGATTGGCGGCACGAGGACACCCAGTGCACTGGAGTGTCCTTCAGTGTGCGGAGTTTGTTCGTGGTCTCCGCAAACCACTGGGCCCGCCATTGGTCGTGGACGGCCCACCGGACCATCGGGAGAGCGTCGGAGGAGGGGACAGCAGTGTCAGGTATTTCTGGCATGTGGGCCACCTGACGGGCGTGGGCATCTGCCATCTCGTTGCCGACGATGCCAACATGCCCCGGGACCCACATAAACAACACTGTCTTGCCCTGCTTACGAATCACAAGCAGCAGTCTGTGCACACCCTGGACGATGGCATGTCTGCCATACAGGGTGTGCAACAGCTGAAGGGAGCATAGGGAGTCAGTCGCAACAACAAAGTGTCTGTTATGCAATACTAGGATGAGTTCCAGTGCCCTGTGCAGAGCTGTGAGTTCTGCAGTTAAGACACTGGCAACGCCTGGAAGGCGGCCCCCTATGAGATGACCAGTTGTAAAGACTGACCAACCCACATAGGAACCATCCTTCGACCCATCCGTGTAAATAAAAACATGGCCTCGATAGGTTCAAGAGAGGCGTCCGAACTCTTGTTGGTACAATGACCTATCGGTACTGGTTTTGGGTAAGGCTGCAAGCATTAAATTTAAACTTGGCTCTGGCACTGTCCAGGGCGGCACAGAGGCCGGCAGTACAGGCTGCACCCTAGGTAGAGTCACACCCAGGCCGGCAAGACAGTCCATCCAACGCACACCGAATGGAGGGGGAACCCCCTGGCGGCGGTTGAATGGCCGTCTCACAATGTCACTAAAGACGGCTGGGTGTGTAGGGTGCTGTGGCTGACCCTTCAGCCGCAAAATGTATGCAGCTGCCAGGCACTGCCGCCGCACAGTCAATGGTGGCTCACCAGCCTCAGCATAAAGGCTGAGTACTGGACTTGTGCGGAACGCCCCAATGGACAACCGGATGCCAGCGTGATGAACACTGTCCAGCATCCGGAGAGTAGATGGAGCGGCCAGGCCATATACGCCGCAGCCATAATCGAGACGGGATCGAACGAGTGATCTGTATAGTCGAAGCATCACCGTTCGATCTGCCCCAAAACCAGTTCCCTGCAGGCACCGCAGAATATTAAGGGAGCGAAGGGACATGGCCTTCAGCTCCTTCAAGTGTGGGACCCATGTCAGACGGCTGTCAAAAACGGAGACCAAGAAAGCGGGCCGCCTCTACAACTGGCAGGAGGCGGCCATCCAGGGTAAGCTGAGGCTCAGGGTGAAGCCCTCGCTTACGACAGAAATGCATGACAGTTGTTTTGTCAGGGGAGAACTTATAGCCACGCGAGGCAGCGAACTCGTGGGCACTGTTTAGTGCGAGTTGCAACTGGCGCTCAATGCTGTGCATCGTGGCAGCCCGGTACCTGATTGAGAAGTCGTCCACAAATAGGGACGACTTGACCGGGGGTTGAACAGAGGATGGTAGGCTGTTCACCGCAACAGCAAAAAGCGTCACACTCAAGACGCTCCCCTGTGGGACACCATTCTCCTGCAGAAAGGCAGAGGAGTAGGTGTTACCCACACGCACTCTGAAGGTCCGTTCGGACAGAAAGCTTTGGAGGAAGAGGGGCAGATTACCCCTGAGCCTCCACTGGTGCAAGGTCTCCAATATACCGTGGCGCCAAGTGGTGTCATATGCCTTCTCCACATCAAAGAAGACAGCCACTAAGTGCTGTCTGTGGAGAAAGGCCTCACGTACTGCAGTCTCCAGGGAGATCAAATGATCCACCGGAGACCTACCAGTACGGAAGCCACATTGGGCATTGGCAAGGAGGTGGTGCCGCTCGAGATACCACACCAGGCGCCAATTTACCATTCGTTCCATTGTTTTGCAAAGACAGCTCGTCAATGAAATGGGTCTGTAATTTATTGCAAGGCTACTATCCTTCCGAGGTTTTGGGAGTGGGATTATAGTAGCCTCTCGCCAGCCTGCAGGGTCTTCATGCTGCTGCCATATCATGTTGAATACCTCAAGGAGGTATATAACGCCTTCCTCTGGTAGGTGTCGTAGCATTTGATAGTGTATGCTATCTGGTCCAGGGGCAGTGTCCCTGGCTCTTGCTAGAGCTGCTCGTAGCTCCCAAGGGGCAAATGGATTGTTATACCCCTCGGCGACACCACCAGTGAAGTTCAGTGGATGGCGTTCTGCAGCCTGCTTCGTTTGCAGGAATGTTGCCGTGTAGTGCCGGGAACTGGAGACGGCTGCAAACGTCCTTCCCAGTTCCTCAGCCACCTCACACGGCAGAAGGCAATGTCTTCCTTGTACAAGGAGACCTGAGCCACATGATGGTAAATATCTGCCTTGGATCTTTCTCAGCGTTTCCCAGACTTTCTTGGAGGGCGTGTGACGGGTAAGTGAGGAGACGTACTGACTCCATGAGGAGCGTTTGGCCTCCTTGATCACCCGTCGTGCATTTGCCCGGGCTCGGAGATAGTCAATACGATTGGCCTCGGTGGGACGAGATTGAAAGCTGCGAAGGGCTCGTCGGCGAGCCCGAATCGCACTCCGACAATCCTCCGTCCACCATGGCACCCGTGCTCGTTGTGGGTTACACGAGCTCTGGGGGATGGATGCCAATGCCGCCCCGACCACCACCTCTGTGAAGTGACTCACTAGATCGTTGACCCCATCAAAATCACACAGTGGGCGGAAATGTATATGGTGGGCGAACTCCTCCCAGTCCGCCCGACGCAGACACCACCGTGGTGGGTGTTGGGGCAATGCCCCATCTCCACTGCTAATCTTGATAGGGAAGTGGTCACTTCCACAAGGGTCTGACAGAACCTCCCACTGCAAACCTGGTGCCAACCCAGGAAAGCAGATGGAAAGGTCTATACACAAAAGACCACCGGTGGCAGTTATCACATGCGTGGGGGCACCTGTGTTGAGAACAATGAGGCCATTGTGTGACACCCATTGTTCCACAAGTCGCCCTCGGGGGTTGTGACTGTCCGAGCCCCATTGTGGATTATGGGCATTGAAGTCACCCATAATCAAGAAGGGTCTTGGAAGCTGGGCACTGAGGGAGTTGAGGTCTGCCCATGGGATATCGATCCCAGGAGGCATGTAGAGGGAACATAGAGTGGTAGGCACATCCAGTTGCAATGAGACCGCCACTGCTTGAAGAGGCGTCTGCAAAGCAACCGGCACATGCATGCACCCATTC
>JAAFCE010009125.1:3912581-3930787 GCA_013389805.1 Trigoniulus corallinus | reverse complement strand
TGTGAAGTGACTCACTAGATCGTTGACCCCATCAAAATCACACAGTGGGCGGAAATGTATATGGTGGGCGAACTCCTCCCAGTCCGCCCGACGCAGACACCACCGTGGTGGGTGTTGGGGCAATGCCCCATCTCCACTGCTAATCTTGATAGGGAAGTGGTCACTTCCACAAGGGTCTGACAGAACCTCCCACTGCAAACCTGGTGCCAACCCAGGAGAGCAGATGGAAAGGTCTATACACGAAAGACCACCGGTGGCAGTCATCACATGCGTGGGGGCACCTGTGTTGAGAACAATGAGGCCATTGTGTGACACCCATTGTTCCACAAGTCGCCCTCGGGGGTTGTGACTGTCCGAGCCCCATTGTGGATTATGGGCATTGAAGTCACCCATAATCAAGAAGGGTCTTGGAAGCTGGGCACTGAGGGAGTCGAGGTCTGCCCATGGGATATCGATCCCAGGAGGCATGTAGAGGGAACATAGAGTGGTAGGCACATCCAGTTGCAATGAGACCGCCACTGCTTGAAGAGGCGTCTGCAAAGCAACCGGCACATGCATGCACCCATTCTGGATAAGGATAGCCACCCCTCCCACAGGGTGGCTTCCTTGCTGCTGGGTGTCTGCAAATGTTGTGTACCCCCGTAGTGAAATGGGGGTATCACTCTGACACAGAATCTCCTGGAGGGAGATGCAGACAGGGGTGTGCCGAGAGATCAGAAGTTTGATCTCGTCCCTCTTGTGGGAAAAACCTCGACAGTTCCATTGTAGGAAATTTACCATCAAGTGTTCTTTGGTGGCTTATTTTTATTCCTCCCTTTTCACCGTCCCACTGCAGAAAAGGGGGGGATGCCTTCAATTGGTTCATCCTCCTCCATCTCGAAGGAGGAATCCCCATCTTTCCCCAGTTGGGGCATGAAACCACCCCTTGCTCTCTGCCGTTGGCTAGAGAGTTTGGGTGGACGAACCAAGGACACCCGCCCCACTGTGGAAGTGGTAGGTGTCCCTACTTTCTTTCCACCTGCCTCACCCACCACCCTCTCCGTGGAGGGGGCTGGCTGGACTGAGACAGGGAGGGAGGCCTTCACAGGAGATGCCTCTCTTTCATGAGCAGCATCTGGGGCCTCCAAGGAAACTGGCACCGCCATTATTGGGGGGCCCATGCATGGGCCAGAGGCGGTGGTGGAGCCGGAAATAGCCGTGGAAACGGGGTCGGGGTCCGTCTGGCAGCCAATGCTTGCACAGACCGGCACTCCATGGACCCCACGGGCCCGAGAGGGCGTCAAACGGATGAGAGGGGGGAGTTGAGGTAGTGTGTCCGTCTGGGTGCAGACAGACGACACAGCAGCTGCCTTGGCAGCACCTGCATAGGACACCGCACGACTGGGGGTCCCTGGCAAGGCTAGCAGCCGCCGTGCATCCGGAAAGCTGATACCCTTCTGGACACGCAACTCCTGGATTGCGCGCTCCTGCAACCAAGTAGGGCAGTCCCGAAGAAGACGCGGGGTGGTTGGCTGAGGCTGGTGAACCACCACTGACTGTGCGGCGGCAGTACCTTGCAGCTGCATATATTTTGCGGCTGAAAGGTTAGCCACAGCACCCTACACACCCGGCCATCTTTAGTAACACTGTGAGACGGCCATTCGACCGCCGCCCGGGGGTGCCCCCTCCATTCGGTGTGTGGTGGATGGACGGTCTTACCAGCCTGGGTGTGACTCTGCCTAGGGTGCAGCCTGTGCTGCCGGCCTCTGTGCCACCCTGGACAGTGCCAGAGCCAAGTTTAGATTTGTTGCTTGCAGCCTTACCCAAAACCAGTACTGATAGGTCAGTGTACCAACAAGAGTTTGGACGCCTCTCTTGGACTTATCGAGGCCATGTTTTTATTTACACAGATGGCTCCTCAGTGGGTTGGTCAGTCTTTACAACTGGTCATCTCAAGGGGGGGCCGCCTTCCAGGCATTGCCAGTGTCTTAACTGCAGAACTCACAGCTCTGCACAGGCCACTGGAGCTCATCCAAGTGTTGAATGACAGACACTTTGTTGTTGCGACTGACTCCTTGTGCTCCCTTCAGCTGTTGCACACCCTATATGGCAGACATGCCATCGTCCAGGGTGTGCACAGATTGCTGCTTGTGATTCGTAAGCAGGGCAAGACAGTGTTGTTTATGTGGGTCCCGGGGCATGTTGGCATCATGGGCAATGAGAGGGCGGATGCCCATGCCCGTCAGGTGGCCCACTTGCCAGATATACCAAACACTGCTGTCCCCTCCTCCGATGCTCTCCCGATGGTGCGGCGGGCCATCCATGAACAATGGTGGGCCCAGTGGTTTGCGGAGACCACCAACAAACTCCGCACACTGAAGGACACCCCAGAGCACTGGGGGTCCTCGTGCCGCCAGTCGCGGAGGGAGGAGGTTGTGCTTGCTCGGCTTCGGATCGGTCACACCTTCTTCACCCACTCCTACATTTTACGGGGTGAGGACCAGCCATGGTGTGACTTCTGTTGGGAGCCTCTCACAGTGGCGCATATCTTTAGTCACTGTGAGAGATACCGAGAGCTTAGATGGCGACTGGGAGTCAGTCCAGAGCTCCCCACTTCACTTGGGGATAACCCCCAGGCTGTGGAGAGCTCACTGGTATTTGTGAAAGAGGCTGGCCTCTTTCACCACATTTGAACTGCTTTTGCCGTGTTTATTGTTATTACTGTTTTGGCTTTTGCCGTGTTTATTGTTTTGACTGTTTTGGCTTTTGCCGCTTTAATTGTTATGTCTGTTTTGGCTTTTGCCACTTTTATTGTTACGTCTGTTTTGGCTTTTGCCACTTATATTGTTATGTCTGTTCTCGTTTTTGCTGCCTTTTCTTTTATTTCTATATTGGCTTTTGCCTATAATTATTCCTTGGTATTTATTTGGCTATTGCCTTTTGTACATGTTAGTTTTAGTGGGTTTTTCCCATTATTTATTGCCATCATGGTGGAAAGGCCATTTACACCCCCACCATGATGATTGTCTTTCTGGGCCCTAATGACCATTGTAGTCGATGGGCCCTAAACAACAACAAACAAACAATGTGCAAGGTCTTTTGTATACCATGGCGCCATGTGGTATCATTTGCCTTTTCCACATCAAAGAAGACAGCCACTAAGTGCTGTCTGTGGAGAAAGGCCTCATGTACTGCAGTCTCCAGTGAGATCAGATGATCCACTGGAGACCTGCCAGCACGAAAGCCGCATTGGGCATTGTCTAGAACGTTGTGCCATTCAAGATACCACACCAGGCGCCAATTCACCATGCGTTCCATTGATTTGCAAAGACAGCTTGTCAATGAAATGGGTCTGTAATTTTTTGGAAGGCTACTATCCTTCCGAGGTTTTTGCTGTGGGATTATATTAGCCTCTCACCAACCTGCAGAGATTTCATTCTGCTGCCAAATGTAATTCAATACCTCAAGGAGGTATCTAACGCCTTTCTCTGGTAGGTGTCATAGCATTTGATAGTGGATGCTATCTGGTCCAGGGGCAGTATCCACGGCTCTTGCTACAGCTGCCCACAGCTCCTAAGGGGTAAATGGGTTGTTGTACCCCTCAGCGACACCCCCAGCAAAATTAAGTGGGTGGCGTTCTGCAGCTTCTTTGGAATGCATTAATGCTGCCGTGTAGTGCTGGGAACTGGAGACAGCTACAAACGTCCTTCGCAGTTCCTCAGCCCCTTCACACGGTAGAAGGGAATGTCTCCTGTGTACAAGGAGATCTGAGCCACATGATGGTAAATATCTGCCTTGGATCTTCCTCAGCTTTTCCCAGACATTCTTGGAGGTCGTGTGACGGGTAAGTGAGGAGACATACTGACTCCATGAGGAGCGTTTGGCCTTCATGATCACCCGTCGTGCATATGCCCGGGCTCAGAGATAGTCAATGCGATTGGCATAGCGTCGGTAGGACAAGATTGGAAGCAGCGAAAGGCACGTCGGTGAGCCTGAATCGCAATCTGACAATCCCTTGTCCACCTTGGCACCCATGCTCGTGGTGGGTCAAATGAGCTCTGCGGGATGGATGGCAATGCCGCCCCGACAACCACTTCTGTGAAGTGACTCACTAGGCAGTTGACCCCATCAAAATCACACAGTGGGTGAAAGTAGATATGATGGGCGACACCACCGTGGTGGGTGTTGGGGTAATGCTCTATCTACACTGCTAATCTTGTTGGGGAAGTGATCACTTCCAGTGATCAACCCCCTCCGTAGAGCATGCTGGCTGGGCTGGGACAGAGAGGCTTTCAAGGGAGATGCCTCTCTTTGATGAGTGGCATCTGGGGCCTGTTGGCACCGCCATTATTGGGGGGCCCATGCATGGGCGAGAGGCGGTGGTGGAGCCAGAAGAAGCCATGGAAATGGGGTCGGGGTCCGTCTGGCAGCCAATGCTTGCACAGACCGGCACCCCATGGACCCCGCAGGCCCCAGAGGGCGTTAAACGGATGAGAGGGGGGAGCTGAGACAGGGTGTCCATCTGGGTACAGACAGAGAGCACAGCAGCTGCCTTGGCAGCACCTGCATAGGACACCCCACGACTGGGGTTCCCTGGCAAGGCTAGCAGCCGCCACGCATCTTGAAAGCTAATTCCCTTCTGGATGCCCAACTCCTGGATCACACGTTCCTGCAGCCAAGTGGGGCAATCCCGAGAAGAAGCGGGTTGGTTGCCCTTACAGTTTATACAGAAAGGTGCAGTCTTACATGACTCAGGGGAGTGATCACCCTGTCCACAAGTGCCACACATGGCCTTGGCAGAACATGAATTCTGTCCATGGCCATATCACTGGCACTTGAAGCACCGAAATGGGCTCGGGATGAAGCCACCTACAGGCAAGCGGAGATAACCAGACATGATGTACTTCGGCACCTTGGGCCTGCCAAAGGTCAGCACCAAGGTGTCAGATGGGTGGGATTCTCCATCCTGTCGGACTAAGGTGCGGCGAACAGCCACCACACCCTGGTCCTTGAGCTCCTCCGCTATCTGCTCTTCTGATTCCCCACATAGGTCGGGGCACCACACCACACCTCTACTGATGGTTAAGGTGCAATGGGGTTCGACCACAATGGGGATATCACCGAGCTTCCGCAGTTTCAGTAGTGCCTCTATCTGGTGAGGGGCAGATGCCTCCACCAACAAGGTGCCATTGCGCAGTTTTTTGACTGAAGTCACGTCGCTGGCAATGCCCTTATGGCTTAGGCGATAAGGAAGAGTGACGCCTTCCCCAAGGCTGCTCCATCCTCCCCAGAGATGGAAATAAACTGGGGAGGATAGGAAGAAGGTACATATGGTGGTTTGACTGCACTTAAACTCTTAGATGCAGGAAGATGCTGTGCATCAGCTTTGGAACCCTGCACCTTACTGCTAAGAGGTCGTTGCCGCTTGTTAACGGCAGGTGCCGATGTCGTAGATGCCAGAGGTTCGTTCCCTGATCCAGTTGGCTTAGTGGGGGAACGTGGCCTCTTTATTGGAGCAGTAGAGGTCTCCATCAGCTCAGTGGCAGCTGGCCCACTCAGTTGGGTGGGACCGAGCCTGCCATCTTCGGGCTCAACACAAGTCAGAAAAAGTAAAGAAGAGGGAGGGGTGGGGTTATTTGTAGAGACCCCCAGACTGTGGTGTTCACTGCCCGCATGTCTTACCCACCACACGGAGCCCAATGAGGGGACGCCCATTCGGGTCGCCGAGATTCCTCGGGCAGTATACCGTTATGGTGGCATAATCCCCGAGAACCAGACCATTGGCATCGGGGTTGACTGCCGGTCCACTTACAGTCACCCTAGGAGGCATAAACACTTATGCGCCCCTGGCCGATTGACCAAGACTGGGCTACTGCCTTGGCCTCCCGTTTTCCCTGGAAGCTGTGGCCAACGTGATGTGTTGGGGCTGTAGGCCGCAGCCTTAATCCTCGATGTCTGTCAGCCAAGCCACAATTGTGAGGTCGCTCAGAGACATCGCACAACAAGCACCTCCTCAATCACCAAAATCCACTTTTCCCAGGGGTGTGGGTCTCCATGCATGGCAAACATGCGGGTAGGCGTTTGATTACGGTCACCTCAGTGAGGAGCCTACATTGACTGAGATCAAGTCAGTCATCCAGTAAAGGATGCAAGGACAATGACAACCACCATGATGGTATCGTCCTGTCCAGGCCACAAGTAATGGCCAATGACGATAGTGGTGTCATCCAATCGGTGGCAAGAAAAAGTCACCCCTTTTAGTCACCTCTTACAACATGCAGGTATGCAGTGTGCCTATTCTACCCCAGTGTGCCTATTCTACCTTCTTGCCGGTGCCCAATGTGGCTTCTGTGCTGACAGGTCTTCGATGGATCATCTGATCTCACTGGAGACGGCAGTACATGAGGCCTTTCTCCACAGACACACCTGGAGGCTGTCTTCTTTGATGTTGAGAAGGTATTGGAACCCACATGGCGCCATGGCATACTGGAGACCTTGCACGAGAGGGAGCTCAGGGGTAATCTCCCCCTCTTCCTCCATAGCCTTTTTGTCTGACCGGACCTTCAGAGTGAATGTGTGTAACACCTACTCCTCAGCCTTCCTGCAGGAGAATGGTGTCCCACAGCGGAGCATCTTAAGTGGGACGCTCTTTGCTGTTGCAGTGAATGGCCTACCATCCTCCATTTACCCCCCCCCCCCCGGTAAAGTCGTCCCTCTTTGTGGACGACTTTTCTATCAGGTACCAGGCTTCCACGATGCACAGCATTGAGCGTCAGCTGCAACTGGCACTAAACAGTGCCAACGAGTGTTCCACCTCACGAGGCTATAAGTTCTCCCCTGAAAAAACAATGGTCATGCACTTCTTTTGTAAGGGAGGTGTTCCACCCTGAGCCTCAACTTAACCTGAATGGCTGCCTCCTCCCAGTTGTAGAGGCGGCCCGTCTGACATGGGTCCCGCACGTGAAGGAGCTGAAGGCTAAGTGCCTTCGCTCCCTGAATATATTCTGCGGTGCCTGCAGGCAACTGGTTTTGGGGCAGATCGCACGGTGATGCTTCGGCTCTACAGATCACTCGTTCGATCACGTTTCGATTATGGCTGTGGCATGTATGGCCTGGCCGCTCCACCTACTCTCAAGATGCTGGACAGTGTTCATCACACCGTCATCTGGTTGTCCATTGGGGCGTTCCGTACAAGTCCAGTACTCAGCCTTTATGCTGACACTAGTGAACCACCACTTACTGTGCAGCAGCAGCACTTGGCAGCTGCATACATTTTGCGGCTGAAAGGTCAGCCACAGCACCCTAACACCCAGCCAACTTTAGACGCACTCTGAGACGGCCATTTGACCGCCTCCAGGGGGTTCCCCCTCCATTTGGTGTTGTTGATAATGGTATTACCGGCCTGAGTCTCTGTCCTGCCATGGACAGTGCCAGAACCCAGTTTTAATTTTGTGCTTGCAGCCTTCGCTAAAACCAGTACCGATAGGTCAGTGTAGCAACAAAAACTTGGACGCCTCTCTCTCTGACCTATTGGGGCCATGTTTTTATTTACATGAATGGGTCGAAGGATGACTCCTCAGTGGGTTGGTCAGTGTTTACAACTGGTCATCTCGTGGGGGGCCGCCTTCCAGGCGTCACCAGTGTCTTAACTACAGAGCTCACAGCTCTGCACAGGGTACTGGAACTCATGCAATTATTGAATGACAGACACTTTGTTATTGCGAGTGACTCCTTATCCTGCCTTTAGCTGTTGCTCACCCTTTATGGCAGAAATACCATCGTCCAGGGTGTGCACAGATTGCTGCTCGTGATTCATAAGCAGAGCATGACAGTGTTGTTTATGTGGGTCCTGCAGCATGTTGGCATCATGGGCAACGAGAGGGCGGATGCTCATGCCCATCAGGTGGCCCACTTGCCAGATAAACCTGTCACTGCTGTCCCATCCCCTGATTCTCTCCCGATTGTGTGGTGGGCCGTCCATGACCAATGGCGGTCCCAGTGGTTTGCAGAGACTACCAACAAACTCTGCACACTGAAGGACACTCCAGAGCACTGGGTGTCCTTATGCTGCCAGTCATGGAGGGATAAGGTTACGCTTGTTCAGCTTCGGATCGGTCACACGTTCCTCACCCACTCCTACACTCCTACATTTGGGGTGAGGATCAACCATGGTGTGACGTCTGTAGGAGCCTTTCACAGAGGCACACATCTTTAGTCACTGTGAGAGATACCGAGAACTTAGATGGCAACTGGGAGGCAGTCCAGAGCTCTCCACATCACTTGGGGATAACCCGCAGGGGGTGGAGAGCTTGCCTCTATCAGGAGGCCTCTTTCACAAAATTTGATATATTCAATTTATTCTTGCATTATTATGACTTTGCATTATTATGACCTTTTTTTTATCTCTGTGTTGGTTTTGGCTTTTGTCGCTTTTACTGTTATGTCCTTATTGGCATTTGCTGCTTTTATTGTTATGTCTGTTTTTGCTGTTGCCACTTGTATTGTGCAGCCAAGTTGTGTTGGACACACCAGTTCCTGTGAGATCACTGAAGTTAAGCAGTAGAAGCCCACATCAATACCAACTTGGGAGATTGGTAAAGAATGATGGGTGCTGCAAAATAACCCCCTCCTTTGTCCTTTCACCTATGTCCTCATCTTCCATGGGCAGCCTCTTAAGGGTTTGTCCTGTTATGGCTGCCTCGATTACTCCACAAACTAATCCAGTATTGTTATGTCTGTTTTGGCTTTTGCTACTTTTATTTCTTTGTCTGTTTTGGCTTTTGCTGGTTTATTTTCTTTGTCTGTTTTGGCTTTTGCTGGTTTATTTTCTTTGTCTGTTTTGGCTTTTGCTGGTTTATTTTTTTTTTGTCTGTTTTGCCTGTTGCCTTTATTTATTTTCTCAATATTTATTAGGCTATTGCCTTTTTATTCTAATTACTTTTAGGGGGTTTTTGCCCTTATTTATCACCATGGTGAAATGGCTATTTGCACCCCCACCATGGTGACTGACTTTCTGGGCCCTAATGACCTTTGTAATCAATGGGCCCTGAAACCCAAACAAAAAATACAGGGGTATACAGGGGAGGGGTATAGTATAAGATAGTGAGCTGCAGCAAAGGGTTACCCTCGTGAAACATATCAATAGCAGGTGACTGTTACTTACAGTTGTTTGGCAATGTGTTATGCTCTACCTCATTAGTGCATATCCCCCAGGCAACTCTTGAAGCCTCAAAGGTGGGCTACTGGACAGAATTTGAGGATTTAGAACACTCACTGAAGGCTGAGGCAGGGCAATGCCCAGGAAATGAGTGCTTAGTTATTAAAGGGGATTTTAATGGCCATGTCAGCAAAGATAACCAAGGTTATGGAGGGGTACATGGGGGATTGGGATATGGAACAGTTAGCTCAGAAGGGCAGCACATCCTTGACACAGCAAATGCACATGGCCTTGCTTTGGCTAATATGTGGTTTAGGAAAAGAGACAAGCACCTAATCACATTCCAGCCACCACAAGTGACATCAAAGATAGATTTCTTTATGGTTAGAAGACAGCATAGAGTGGAGGTTTGTGATTGCTGGGTACTCCCCCAAGAAAATTTTCAAAAGGAATGTGGCCATAGGCTACTTATGTTAGAAATCCTAGTGAAAACGGCAGGCAGGGCGCATTCCTGGAAAGGAGTGCAGGTCATCAGGTGGTGGTAACTGTCCACCAAACAGACGAATTTATACAAGAAGTGAATATGCAGGTGCCATGTGGGAGAGGGTCGCTGGAAAGATTAGATCTTGTGTAATGGTTGCAGGGCCAATGGTTGCCTACCACAGGTGGCAGGAGATAGGGGACCAGGAGTCAAAGACTCAATATAGGCAGGCCAAGACCTTTGCTAAGAGGACCACTGTCCTGGCCAAACACCAGAAGTATGAGGCTCTCTATGAGCCATTAGGGACAATGGAAGGGGATAGAGAAGTTTTCATACTAGCCAGGGCTAGATATAGGGCAGCTAAGCATATACCCTGACAGTAAAGGATGGGAAAGGTAGGGTCCTGCTCTCCCCACTGGAGTTAAAGAGGAGGTGGGAGGAATACTTCCAAAACCTCTTGAATACTGGGGGAAGGGGCAAGGGCGCCACCACCTCACCAGCATCAGTGGGGGAGGTGGAGTGTGTAACAGAGGAGGAAGTAGCCTGGGCACTTAGGAAGATGAAAGGGCAAAAAGCTGGAGGCCCAGATGGAATCCCCATTCAAGTGTGGCATAGCTTAATAATGGCAGGCACCAGGTGGCAAGGGAAGCTTTCCAGTAGGATACCTGGTGGAGACAGAATGCCATCTGAATGACATGAGAGCTGGATATTACCACTCTTCAAGGGCAAATGGGATGTCCAAGATTGTGGTTACTGCAGAGGTATGAAGCTAATGAGCCACTTCATTAAGCTCTGGGAGAGAGAGATGGAATGTCGTCTCAGGGATAAAACCAGCGTCCAAGGAAATCAGTTTGGGTTTATGCCAGGTAGGTCCACCATGGAGCCAATCCAGTATGGAGCAGCAAAGAAAGATCTCCATGTCGTCTTTATTGACCTGGAGAAGACCTATGACAGTGTACCACGACAGGTAGTTTGAGAGTATTACAGAAAATGGGGGTAGAAGAAGGGTTTATTCAGATAGTCAAAGTCATGTATGAAGGCTCCATAGCCAGGTTAAGGACACCTTGCTAAATACTGGAGGCTTCCCAGCGAAAGTCAGGTTGCACCAAGGTTCAGCACTCAATCCATACCTTTTCATCCTAGTTATGGACAAACTGCTGACAGGAGTAGGAGAATGGGCCCCTCAGTGCTTGGTATTTGCTGATGATATCAGAAAAGTCAGTGACAGCAGAGAACAGATAGAGAAGGGACTAAGTGATATGTGAGGAGTGATAAAAAAGGTAGGGCTAAAGATAAACATGACAAAGACAGAGTATTTAGCTTGCAGTTGGGAAGGACAGGTAAATATGATGACGTCCTTTCAAGGGGTGAACTGGTGAAAAAAGTGCAAGAGGTAAGGTACTTAGGATCTACTTTTCAAAGTAATAGGAAGATAGGTGCAGATGTGATCCATAGAATCAATGGAGGTGGATGAAGTGGAGACAGGCAAGTGGAGTCCTGTGTGATAGGAGGGTCCCAATCAAGCTGAAGGGGAAGCTCTACAGGGCAGTGGTTAGGCCAGCTATGCTATATCGGTCCGAGTGTTGGGCAGTGAGGAAGAGTTACATCAATAGAATGCAAGTTGCTGAGATGCAAATGCTGTGGTACATGACTGGTGTGTCAAGAGCTGATAGAATAAGGAATGAGTATGTTAGAGGTAGCCTGGGGGTGGTGAACATCGCCAAAAAAATGAGGGAAAATAGGCTGAGGTGGTATGGACATGTGGTGTGAAGAGGGGATGAGGACCTCGTTAAGGCCATACCAGGGATACAGGTGGTCGGTAGCACCTGCGGAAGGGGGAGACCAAAGCTGACGTGGGAGCAGGTTGTCTGTAAGGATATAGCGGTGTGTGGGGTGGACAGGGACGGGAGTGGAGGGCCAGAACTCGCAGACCCGACGCTGCCACAGGCGGGAGAAGGGTATGATGATGGTGCTTTTCATTTGGTGATTTCTTGGTCCTTCTTCTTGGGGTATTTTGAGCAGTTCAGACCTATGTGTAGCAATCATCAAAGAGAGAGATGTTTGGAAAGTGAAAATCAATAAAATTGTTAGGTAAAAGTGTAGTTTAACCCAAGGAATTATTTCGTCATTCGTAGCAGATGAAATGTGGCACTTCGGTCGGTATAACGTCGTCAAAATACTCGTTCCAGGGCCTGCTGCACATGCTACTGTTTTTAAATCGTTCGGACATAATGAAAGTGATTCGCAAAATATTAGGCGTGTTGAAATCAAGGTAAAGAACTTCATGAATATCTTTCTCGTTATTTTAGCTGGAAGCTTTCGATTGCATAAATTGAAAGCTTCCAGTTAAAATAACGAGAAATAAATTCACGAATCGAAAATTATTAAATAAATCAAAAGCTTCCAGTTAAAATAACGAGAAATAAATTCACGAATCGAAATCATTAAATAAATCAAAAGCTTCCAGTTAAAATAACGAGAAAGATATTCATTAAATAAATTCATGAAGTTCTTGATCCTGGAACGAGTATTTGACGAAGTTATACCGACTGAAGCGCCACATTTCATCTGCTACGAATGACGAAATAATTCCTTGGGTTTAATATGAATTCTACAAAAATGTATCAATGTAATAGACCCTTAAAATCCATTTATTTGACATATCTTGTATTTAAAATAAGAGATTGAATGTGGTAGTCTCTCAGACAACCCACTAGTAACCATGTAACCAAGCAATCATTAGTAATCTAGGGTTAAGTAAAAAAAAAAAAGGACCGACGAAATTTTGTTGTTTCCAATTATGCCCACATTGGCAACGAATCTAAGGAAGGAAGTCCCTAAGAAATTTTAATAAAATAAACCCCTAAGAAGAAAACACGTGCAAGATTTAAGAGCAAAATTTAGGCAAATGAGTCGACGTACTGTATACAGTACTTGAAAACATGTGTATGAAACTTTTGAGCGAGCTCCATTTCTTGATGTGAATTAGTGGTTGTCCCCTGTGTAAATCGATTTACTGCCGTCTTCTGTTCAATCCGACAGTGATTTGTATTCGTGTGGTGGTTTTGTGTGTGCGTGTATTTCCCTACTTTCTACTTTGTTACCGTACTTTCTTTTATTTGAAGATGGAAGCGAGCAAGCCTTATTATGTAGTTGGCATTAGCGGGTAAGCTACAGTTGCCATTGATAACAACCTATGTGTATTGTGCTCAACAAAATTCTTCCGTATGCAATACTTTCAGTGTGCTATTTAGTAGGTAAAGGCGCCCACTGACGATCATGCCAAATGGAGTGGTAAGACAGTGGAGTGGAGTGTCAGGAGCGGCTGGAGTGAAGAGAAATGTTGTGGGGTCATTGACGGATGATCCCTCCACTCCAATGCATCACTCCTGAATTAATAGGAGGCGGCTAGTTATCATTCTGATCACTGAAGTTAAGCATAGGTACTGGCATAGGTGGCTGCTTGGGAAAACGGGATACCGATATCCGAAAATCGTCACATTATGTAGCGTGTGTGCAGTCCCTGCCATAGAACTACGTCGTGGGCGGGGCTCTAATGACCTTGTAGTTGAAGGGCCCTAAAACACCATGACACCAAACCTGAATTATTATGAATTACTTTAATTCAACCACCAAATTGTTTAGTAATATTGTATTTGTTATTAATAATTTTTTGTGTTATTGATTAAGTAATTATTACAAGTGTCCTCATGGTTGAAGAATTGCTCCTTATATCAAGAGCTTAATCATCAGCCATTATCAGTATGCAGAGAGAAAAAAGGTCCCATCTATCTACCACACGTGTCGAGATTGCAATGGTCCAAAATCAACAGTGATTTGGCACTCACGAACGCTCCATAGGGCCACTACATCGGTCCATCCAATTACTTTTTCACACTCATGGTCGATTGGAGTGATGGACGGTTGGAGCAGAGTGAAGGATTTTTGGACAGATGGAAATCCGTCCGTTTCTCATCACTCCATCCAATCCACATGATATTATGCATTCATGATAAGTAATTGGAGTGCAGCATTCATTTTGGCGTGGAGGGATTGGAATTTCATGATCGTAAGTGGGCACCTTAATACAGTAGAGAGCTTGAGTGATATGTTTTCGAACAACGCATGTTATGCAAAGCACACGAATATCTTACTGCGCATGTGCAACATTCCAAAGTAAAATTAGAAACGTGTGTTTGAGCATACGCTGAAGTAATCATACGTTCTATATAAAATGACGGACCCATTCAAAATAACTAAAATTACTTCAAAAGGAACCAAGTTTCATGTTCCAACCAATAGAGTGCAGGACGTTAAAGATAACTAGTTCTAGTTCTAGTTGAATACACTGAGAGCAGCCATGATAGGCCAAATTGGCAGTGGAGAGATTATCTCTCATTCTTAAAAATTCACTCATTTTAAAACCCCAAGGAACCTGAAGCATAGCTTCTATTCTGCCATATATCGCCTGCCCTCTATAATGGCGCCCTCTTCAAGAAAGTTCTTCACCTTATCCTCATCAAGAGCATTCCATTGCCAAATGACCCTTGGAAATAAGGACCAGTAATATGAGTCTGTTCAGCCCTGATCTCCTTCAATTGGAACAATGATCATTTCTCCCCCTATAGTCTGCAAAGGAATACCTGCAATCTAAAGGACTCTCATAACCTATTTTCAACAGTCTGCTAAACAGCTTAATGCTATTAGATGCTTGCCTCTGATGGAGTGAGTCCCACCCTAATTCTCTGATCACACTTGACACACTCAATCTGCAAGAGAACCGACTTAGCACAACGCTTGCTGCCCTCCTTTGGACCATTTCATTTTCCCAAGATAGGTCTTGCCTAAATGGAAACCAAATTGGGCTACAGTATTCCACAACTGGCCATACCAGTGAAAAGTAAGCTATTTCTTTTACTTCCTTTGTGCTGGCCCCCAGCAGCCCCAGGACCCTGCTAACCAACTGGAGAGCATGCCCAGCCTTCCCAATCAATTTGTCAGTGTGCTCCTTCCAGGTGCCCCGAGTGTTTAAGACTACTTCAAAGTGCTTGTGGGTGTCAACCCTTTCAACCCTTACACCACCTATGATATAAGAAAAATCAACCTGCTTTTTGGACCTGGTTATTTCTAAGAAAGCTACATTTGTGAAGGTTCAATGGCAACTCTCACTTTCTACTCCAATCATATATCTTGTTCACGTCTTGTTGCAATGCTATGCAGGAAGACAACCCGTTTTCCACCACCCTTCCCATGCATGCATCATCTGCAAACAACTCAAGAAAGGATTTTATATCAAGCCCTATATCATTAACATAAAGTATATAGAGTAATGGCCCTAATACACTTCCCTGGGGTACCCCTGATGAAACAGGCGTCCATTTTGATGCTACCCCATCAAAAAGTACTCTGCTGCCTGCCTTGCAGATAGGCAGGTGTGGTTCCAGAGCACTCAAACTGTGTTTTTCACAGTACCATACGTTCTACTGTGTTTTTATGTTGTGTAACACACGTTGTTCTATAACGGATCACTGAAGCTCTCTATTGTTGTCTTTTTGGAGTGAAAATGTTTGCATAGTTTTTAGCAGACAATCCTGCCTACAAAGTTTAAGAAATTCATGGTGTAGGGCCTGTGTTACATGCGATCACTTGTCTACGAAGCAATGCAAAGCAATTTGTCACTTCCCAAACAATATTAGGGAGTTTTATTGCCACGTTTTTTGCAAGTGTACGCTATATCATGCAGACGAATATTCAGCTGTGTAAATGCTACATTGGTCAAGCTGATTTTAATGATTTCATCATGCGTTGCAGACAACTTGCGGCACTTGGTTCGGTTACAGATGTTAAAAATAAATGTTCTGGGGCCTGTAGCACATGTTAGTTTTGAAGTATTAACTGAATAACTGATAAACTGAGAATGGATACAGGTACAAATAGGATGTTTTTATGAGGTGAAAGATACATGCAATGAATTATCTCTGGTAAAGTACCTTTACAATGATCTCTACTTTTGGTCTTTTGGTCCTCCGGCCTTCTTGCCTTCAGTTCGAAGGCCTCCTCCATGCAAACAAGATACATATCAATTCTGTGAATGATCTCGTGTAGCCAGGAATTTTCCATTTGTACGAATCTCGCTTTTCTAGGCACAGAAAAATCTCTGAAAAATTTATTTCTGCCCTGAAAATAATATTTAGTCATAAAAATACTTGTTTTTGTCGTGGCCCCGCAACATGTATTTCTAACATCTTTAACTTTCTGAAGCGCTGCAAGTCGTCTGCAAAGAATGACAAAATCATTTGGGGCATTGAAATAAACTTTTACCGTTTCGACATATGCTTTTCATGCGTAGTTCCATATCACCACACTTCAACGCTAATCACGTCGCCACTGATGACATTTTGTGCTAGTGCATTATGAAGGAGCGCCAGCACAATTCCTTAAGTGTAGCACTTTATTTGGAGTCTTCATCTTATCTTAGTTGATCCTCTGCCATTTTTCAAGCAGACAGCTCAACCGCCAGCCAATCAGGATGCAGCGTGACATGCGAGAAGCTAAATGAGTTGACCACCTGGCAACTCAACTACCGTCAAGCATAGCTGCTCTGTGGCGCCCCAAGTAGCAGTGTGACGTCACCATTTTTTTGTGCTGTGTGTCTGATTCAACGGTAAAAGTGTTAGCACGTGGATATATGGAACCAGGCATCAGACGTATGCTCTGGTGATGTTTGATGCCGAGTAAAAAATAAACAGAAAATGGGTGACAGCGGTGGAGGTCTCTTGGTAGGTGGCGCTCATGTATGGGCCGTTGCAGAAACACTGCAATAAAACTTTAATTTTTGTTTTAAAAATCGTACACTAATCACATGGCCTGTGTACATTAGGGAGATTTATTATAACGTCGACGCACGCACGCAATAACATACACAGGCCACGTGATTATCGTACGATTTTTAAAAAAATTAAAGTTTTATTGCAGCGTTTCTGCAACGGCCCATACATTAGCGCCACCTACCGAGAGACCTCCTCCACCGGTGCGCAACACTGTAACACTTGCTGGAATAATGAATTACCCCTAAAACCACGTTTGCTCTGCATGACACCTGTACTTCGTGGTGCAGCATTATATAGGGGGAGCCTATGTTTTCACTGAATGTTGAATCGTTGTTATATTTCTGTTTGGGGATAGCCTCAAATTTCGAAATATCTGTTAATTCATTATACTATCTAATTAAAAAAAACTATATTAATTCAAAAAAACAACTAGTGCCCTACAAATCGATGCGTTTAAGACTAAATGTTTACCGACTCCGTTTGATTTTCGGACATAAGGTAGCGACACGCGCATGCGCCAACTTTTACGTAGGTCAGAGCATACGTCTGAAAAGCGTAAGTCAAAACCTACGCTCAGTTTAACCAGCGCAGCGTTCACGTTTGCGCAGTTGAATATTCGTCTGCATAGCGTAGCGTACGCTTGCAAAATACGTTGCAATAAATCTCCCTAGTATTGCGTGCGTGCATCGACATTATAATAAAACTCCGTATTAGCCCTCTAATGCTATACAGGGATACTGGTGTACCCCCTCTTTGTAATGTGTGTTTTAGGTTTTAGCTTAATTTTTAATTATATGATTTCGGACGCGATTTTTTTTAAACAAAAAAAATTTTAGGCTATGTGCACACTGCATAGTCAAGACTGTCTAACGACAGTCCGTTAACTACAGTAAAACCTGTCTACGTTGAGTACTTGCCGTTCTATCCAAAAGTGCTCAATGTAGACAGTTGCTCATTCTATCAAGGTGAGGCAGTAGGGGAAAATAGCCAGGTTCTACAGATTCCCCACATACATTAATTGGTAAAAGTGAATACTGCTTTTTCCTAAATTAGTCAAGCCATGAATTGCTAGCCTTGAGGTTTTCAATTCCCAAAGGTGTACACTTTTAGGATAATCCTTTAGGATAAATCTAGCTAGCAATTACATTAGGTCCTCTACTGCTCCTTAGACAACATCTTAACTTCAGTTGTTTTGCCAATTGCAGAATGGGCAGCAACTGTTGCACTGGCAGTATAGAAATACAGACTGGAATGCAAAATGTTGAATCTTGCATCAGTTGAAATATACACCCCATTGAAGCATTGAGGGGGAGACTGATTCTCCCTTGATCAGCCCTTGCAACACTGTGGGCTTTTTCCTGCAGCATTGGTCCTGATATACAGCAGGGATCTTTTTCTGTTGCAAGTACTAAAACGCAGGAAGCTGAAATTTGAATGCTGTAGTACATATGTGGCATGTCAAGAGCTGATAGAATTAGGAGGTTAGAGGTAGTCTCAGAATGGTGGACATCGCCAAAAACTGAGGGAGAATAGGTTGAGGTGGTATGGACAAGTCGTGAGAAGGGGGAAGAGGACCTTGTTAGGTCCCTCACAACAATGCAGGTGGTTAGCAGTACCCAGGGCATGGGGAGACTGAAGCAGACATGGAAGCAGGTTGTCTATCAAAATATGCAGTGTTGGGGTGGACAGGAATCTGGTGGGAGATAGATGGAAGTGGAGAGCTAGAACCCACATACCCAACCCCACCAATGTCCAAAAA
>JAAFCE010009125.1:3873921-3896252 GCA_013389805.1 Trigoniulus corallinus | reverse complement strand
ACAGCTCTGCACAGGGCACTGGAACTCATCCTAGTATTGCATAACAGACACTTTGTTGTTGCGACTGACTCCCTATGCTCCCTTCAGCTGTTGCACACCCTGTATGGCAGACATGCCATCGTCCAGGGTGTGCACAGATTGCTGCTTGTGATTCGTAAGCAGGGCAAGACAGTGTTGTTTATGTGGGTCCCGGGGCATGTTGGCATCGTGGGCAACGAGATGGCAGATGCTCATGCCCGTCAGGTGGCCCACATGCCAGAAATTCCTGACACTGCTGTCCCCTCCTCCGACGCTCTCCCGATGGTGCGGCGGGCCGTCCATTACCAATGGCGGGCCCAGTGGTTTGCGGAGACCACGAACAAACTCCGCACACTGAAGGACACTCCAGTGCACTGGGTGTCCTCGTGCCGCCAATCGCGGAGGGAGGAGGTTGTGCTTGCTCGGCTGCGAATCGGTCACACCTTCCTCACCCACTCCTACATTCTACGGGGTGAGGATCAGCCATGGTGTGACTTCTGTTGGGAGCCTCTCACAGTGGCGCACATCTTTAGTCACTGTGAGAGATACCAAGAACTTAGGTGGCGACTGGGAGTCAGTGCAGAGCTCTCCACATCACTTGGGGATAACCCTCAGGCAGTGGAGAGCTCGCTAGTATTTGTGAAAGAGGCTGGCCTCTTTCACAAAATTTGAATTATGTGCCATTTCTTTTAGGTCCTTTTTGTAATGATTTTTGAATTATATGGCTTTTGCCTTTTTGTTTCTGTATTCGTTTTGGCTTTTGCCACATTTATTGTACTGTCTGTTTTGGCTTTTGCCACAATTATTATTCTGTCTGTTTTGGCTTTTGCCTTTTTATTTCCGTGTTTGTCTTGGCTTTTGCCACATTTATTATTCTCTCTGTTTTGGCTTTTGCCACTTTTATTGTTATGTATGTTTTGGCTTTTGCCTTTATATGTCTGTTTTGGCTTTTGCCTTTATTTATATGTCTGTTTTGGCTTTTGCCTTTTTATTGTTATTACTTTTACTGGCCTTTTGCCCTTTTTATTGCCATCATGGTGGGATGACCATTTACACCCCCACCATGGTGATGTGTCTTTCTGGGCCCTAATAACCTTTGTAGTTGATGGGCCCTAAAGCAGCAACAAACAAACAAACAAACAAAGCCATTATTTATTGCCATCATGGTGGGAAGGCGATTTACACCCCCACCATGATGATTGTCTCTCTGGGCCCTAATGACCATAGTAGTCGATGGACGCTAAAATACAAACAAACAAACAATGAATAATGGCGGGCCCAGTGGTTTGCGGAGACCACCAACAAACCCTGCACACTGAAAGACACCCCAGAGCACTGGGGGTCCTCGTGCCACCAGTCACGGAGGGAGGAGGTTGTGCTTGCTCGGCTTCGGATCAGTCACACGTTCCTCACCCACTCCTACATTTTACAGGGTGAGGACCAACCATGGTGTGACTTCTGTTGGGAGCCTCTCACAGTGGCGCACATCTTTAGTCACTGTGAAAGATACCCGCGAACTGTGATGGCGACTAGGAGTCAGTCGGGAGCTACCTGCCTCACTTGGGGATAACCCCCAGGGGGTTGAGAGCTCACTTGTATTTGTGAAAGAGGCTGGCCTCTTTCACACAATTTTATTTATACACGGTTTGTTTTAGACATCTATGAATTTATTCTGGAATTATTTTCGCTTTTGCTTTTTTATTTCTGCGTCTGTTTTGGCTTTTGCCTTATGATTTCTGTGTTCTTTTTTGGCTTTTGCCATGTTTATTGTTATTACTGTTTTGGCTTTTGCCGTGTTTATATTTATGTCTGTTTTAGCTTTTGCCACTTTTATTGTTATGTCTGTTTTGGCTTTTGCCATGTTTATTGTTATTACTGTTTTGGCTTTTGCCGTGTTTATATTTATGACTGTTTTAGCTTTTGCCACTTTTATTGTTATGTCTGTTTTGGCTTTTCCCACTTTTATTGTTATGTCTGTTCTCGTTTTTGCAGATTTTACTTTTATTTCTGGTTTTGGCTTTTGCCTATTATTATTCTTTGCTATTTATTTGGCTATTGCCTTCTGTCTGTGTTTGTTTTAATGGGCTATTGCCTTCTGTCTGTGTTTGTTTTAATGGGCTTTTGCCATTATTAATTGCCATCATGGTGGGAAGGCCATTTACACCCCCACCATGATGATTGTCTTTCTGGGCCCTAATGACCATTGTAGTTGATGGGCCCTAAAACCATAACAAACAAACAAATGCACACCCTATATGGCAGACATGCCATCGTCCAGGGTGTGCCCAGATTGCTGCTTGTGATTCGTAAGCAGGGCAAGACAGTGTTGTTCATGTGGGTCCTGGGGCATGTTGGCATAATGGGCAATGATAGGGCGGATGCCCATGCCCGTCAGGTGGCCTACTTGCCAGATATACCTAACACTGCTGTCCCCTCCTCCGATGCTCTCCCGATGGTGCAGCGGGCCATCCATGAACAATGGTGGGCCCAGTGGTTTGTGGAGACCACCAACAAACTCCGCACACTGAAGGACACCCCAGAGCACTGGGGGTCCTTGTTCCACCAGTTGCGGAGGGAGGAGGTTGAGCTTGCTCCGCTTCAGATCAGTCACACGTTCCTCACCCACTCCTACATTTTATGGGGTCAGGACCAACCATGGTGTGACTTCTGTTGGGAGCCTCTCACAGTTGCACACATCTTTAGTCACTGTGAGAGATACCGTGAAATGAGATACCGTCTGGGAGTCATTCGTGAGCTCTCCACCTCACTTGGGGATAACCCTGAGGGGGTGGAGAGCTCGAGAGCCTCTTTCACAAATACTTGTACTTTCTTGTATTGTTATGGTTTTTGCCTTTTTATGTCTGTGTTGGTTTTGGCTTTTGCCGCTTTTACTGTTGTGTCCTTATTGGCTTTTGCCACTTTTATTGTTTTGTCTGTTTGGGCTTTTGCCACTTTTATTGTTTTGTCTGTTTTGGCTTTTGCCACTTTTATTGTTATGTCTGTTTAGGCTTTTGCCACTTTTATTGTTATTTCCTATTTGGCCTTTGCCGCTTTTATTGTTATGTCTGTTTTTGGTTTTGCCGCTGTTATTTTTAATGTCTGTTTTGGATTTTGCCTGTACTTATATACTTTATTTAATTGGCTATTGCCTTTTTTTATTTTTATTAGTTTTAGTGGGCTTTTGCCCTTATTTAGTGCCATCATCGTGGGACGGCTATTTACACCCCCACCATGGTGATTGTCTCTCTTGGCCCTAATCACCATTGAATTCGATGGGCCCTAAAAACAAACAAACAGCGGATGCGCATGCCCGTCAGGTGGCCCACTTGCAAGATATACCGAACACTGCTGTCCCCTCCTCCGATTCTCTCCTGATGGTGTGGCAGACCGTCCTTGACCAATGGTGGTCCCAGTGGTTTGCTGAGACCACCAACAAACTCTGCACACTGAAGGACACTACAGAGCACTTGGTGTCCTCATGCCACCAGTTGCAGAGGGAGAAGGTTGTGCTTGCTTGGCTTCATTTTGGTCACACCTTCCTCACTTACTCCTACATTCTATGGTGTGACTTCTGTTGAGAGCCTCTCACAGTGGCACACATCTTTAGTCACTGTGAGAGATACCGAGAACTCAGATGGTGACTGGGAGTCAGTCCAGAGCTCTCCACAACACTTGGGGATAACCCCCAGGCATTGGAGAGCTTGCTGGTATTTCTGAAAGAGGCTGGCCTCTTTCACAAAATTTGAATTTTACACGGTTTGTTTTTAGACATCTTTGAATTTATTCTTCAATTATTTTAGCTTTTGCCTTTTTATTTCTATGTCTGTTTTGGCTTTTGCATTTTTTTTCTGTGTCTGTTTTGGCTTTTCCCGTGTGTATTGTTATTTCTGTTTTTGCTTTTGCCGCTTTTACTGTTTTTTTCAGTTTTAGCTTTGGCTGCTTTTACTGTTATTTCTGTTTTGGCTTTTGCCTTTATTTATTTTTTGCAATATTTATTAGGCTATTGCCCTTTTATTCGGATTATTGTTAGGGGTTTTTTGCCATTATTTATTGTTATCATGGTGGGATGGCCATTTACACCCCCACCATGGTGACTGTCTTTATGGGCCCTAATGACCTTTGTTGTCGATGGGCCCTAAAACCCAAACAAATAAACAATCAACCTTGGTGTGACTGCTGTTGGGAGCCTCTCAAAGTGGCACACCTCTTTAGTCACTGTGAGAGATACCAAGACCTCAGATGCCGACTGGGAGTCAGTCCAGGGCTCTCCACATCACTTGGGGATAACCAGCCAGGCAGTGGAGAGCTTGCTGGTATATGTGAAAGAGCCTGGCCTCTTTCACAAAATTTGAATTATACATGGTTTGTTTTTAGACATCTTTGCATTTATTCTTAAATTATTTTGGCTTTTGCTTTTTATTTCTGTGTCTGTTTTGGCTTTTGCCACATTTATTGTAATGTCTGTTTCGGCTTTTGCCACTATTATTGTTCTATTCGTTTTGGCTTTTGCTACTTTTATTGTTATGTATTTTTTGGCTTTTGCCGCTTTTATTGTTATGTATATTTTGCCTTTTGCCACTTTTATTGTTATGTACGGTTTGGCTTTTGCCGCTTTTATTGTTATATCTGTTTTGGCTTTTGCTGCTTTTACTTTTCTGTGTGTTTTGGCTTTTGCCTATATTTATTCCTAACTATTTATTTGGCTATTGCCTTTTTATTGTTATGGGTTGCCTTTATTGGCATCATGGTGGGATTGCCATTTACACCCCCACCATGGTGATTGTCCTTCTGGGCCCTAATTACCTTTGTTGTTGTCGACAGGCCTTAAAATACCAACAATCAATTAATGATGATAAACTCATGTCTCATCACCAGTAATGATGCGTTTAATGAATTTATGGTCGTCAGCTATTTTGGCAAGCATTTCTTTTGCGACCTCTACTCGACGTTGTTTTTGCAAAAATTCAGATCTTTTGGTACAAGTCTGGCAGCGATGCACTTCATACCCAATACATCAACCAAAATGTTTTGAGTCAATCCAAAGAGATGTTGAGGTCCTCTGCTATCTCTCTAATGCCAACATGACGATTTTTGAGCACAATTTCTTTCACTTTTTTGATGTTATCGTCATTAACAGAGGTGGATGGACGACAGGCAGGAGGCAAGTTTTCTATGATTTCACGGCTCTCACAGGATGCTTTATGCCATTCAGATATTTGTGTTCTTGATAGAGTAGAGTCCCCAAAACACTTCTGCAACATTATAAATGATTCCATAGCTGAAATTCCATTGCTAACACAAAATTTCAAACAAGCTCTTTGTTCAATTTTTTTTTTCATCGTAAAAATCGCCGGACAAACTTTTTCGCTCCATAATCAGATGGCTGCCAAACACACACTAATTGACGTATCCTGCTCAAAATTCACATGAATGTCAAAGAAGGTTGTACCAACCTAGGGAAAAAAATTTCCATTCTGCTTACTTCTGGCGGTTTAAATGGACCAGTCTGGGTCAATTTTGATCAGATGGTACACAACCAGTTGTCACTGCAATGTAATATTTTGCCATGCCTAATCACTGACCTCTGTTTATATTTGCTGTTATTGTTTCAGTTGTATCTAGTGTAGATATGAAGAGGCTAATGGCTGATGTACACAACCAGTTGTCACTGCATTGTAATATTTTGCCATGCCTAATCATAATTGAAGGTATTGTCATCTTAAATTACAGGTAATACCATTTTATATATGCTTGATAGCAGGAATATAAGTGTGCATGTAAGATTACAATTTTTTTATGAAAGGCCCATAGCAGAGTTGTGTGATCAGAAGTACTACATCACATTAACACAAGATGAATGTTTTCGACGACGAAAGTGAGTGTTCTCATATTTCAACAAAATGAAAGCTTTTGGTATGATAGTGATGGGTAGAACGGGAGCTTTAACGAATTTTTATAAAGATGAAGAAGGGACAAACTATGCTGATAGAAAGATAATAAGTGATGATGGTGAAAACTCATAAATGAACTGTTGAATGATGATTTTACATTGATGATTACTGATTGAATGCCAATATCTCTTCAAACATGCAATATTTCACTAACCTGCAATCCACATGCAGATAGTATATATGGTATTTGAAATCATGCATGCCAGGAAAATAGCATTTCTTGATTGAGAAAACGCTGAAACTTCATCGTTTATTGAATTATGTCCTCTATAGTACACTGTTTGTTATTTACGTATAGCAAATGTACCCATAGATTGGAGACTTTTGGGTTTTCCTGTAAAATAAAAATTCTTCCCAGTAAGATGATAGTCTAATGTATAATATTCAGGGTTTTTAGCTTTAGATAGCAACAGACTACCTAAAACATCCTCCATCAGTTCACCTATCTTGCACCATCAGAAGAAGTGGGCTGCCTACTCTACCTCAATTTGCAAATTACTATATTTTCTGGTAGATAACGCCTACATTATCTATACAAAATATATAGAAAAATGGATATACAATGGAAAATCTCATTGTACAGTAAAACCTGTCTGCATTGAGCCCTTGCCATTTCATTCAAAAGTGCTCAATGTAGAGAGTTGCTCATTGTATCAAGGTGAGGCTGCAGGATGAAGTAGAGCCAGAGTCTTCAGAATCCCCACATATGTTAATATGAAATGTGAATACTGTCTTTTCCTAAATCATTCAATGCATGCATTGCTAGCCTTGAAGTTTTCAAGTCTCAAAGGTAGTAACACTCAGTGATGGATCCAACAGCAGATAAGGGGGCACTTCAAATATTCAGAATCCCTTAGCATAAATCTTGCTAGCAATTACATTAAGGCCTCTACTGCCCCTTAGACATTATCCTATCCTCAGTGGTTTAGCCAACTGCAGAATGGACTGCAAAGATTGGACTGGCAGTATAGAAATGGAGATATCAATGCAAAATGTTTTATCAGTTACATCAGTTGAAATATGCCAACCATTGAACCACTAATGGGGGAGCCATTGCTTCCCTCTCGATCCATCCTTTAAACACAGGGCGATTTCCTGCAGCATTCGTCCTGATATACAGCAGGAATCTTTTTCTGTTGCAAGTCCAAAAAGAAGCTAAAGACAGAAGCATTCACTTCATCATTAGTGCCACTTTTCTTTCTTTGCAACACACCATTGTCTACACATTCACTTACAAATTTCTTTTGCTCCAAATTTAACTCTGTGTACTTTATTTTAGCCATGCAAAAGTGTTTGAGTGACATCTTGAAATCAAATGATTTCTATGGGTGATTGAATACAGTGGTACCCCGCTTAACGAATGCCTCGTATAACGAATGTCCCCTATAACCAACACCGTCAAAAAAGTGCCAGAGTATCGCATAACGAACGCTTGTTCAATATACAAAGTGGACTAGGAACTGTATAGGACAGTGGTGGCGAACCTGCGACCCACCGTGCAATTTTAAGTGGCCCGAGTGTTAATGAGATGATGTTAAAGGTGTAATAAAAGTTGGATGATGTTCTCTATTCCCCCCTTTAATAAACTTTATTCACTATTAATAATAACTTATTTTTATTCATAAAATTGAATAGTGCTTGCATCTGACCCGTGGACAAATTCTTGGTTTTCTTTTCTGTTATTGTGACCCGTCTTCAAAAACGGTTCGCCAACACTGGCATAGGATGTCCAATATTGTAGTATCCATAGAGGTATTAATCCAATGAGTTATACCAATGTAATGTAATAGAATGTCGCCTCCAGGATAGAACTAGTGTCCGTGGAAATCAGTTTGGGTTCATGCTAGGCAGGTCCACAATGGAACGAATCTTCATTCTGAGGCAGATGATAGAAAAGTATAGAGCCGCTAAGAAGGATCTCCATACCATCATTATCGACTTGGAGAAGGCTTACCAGTTTATTCGAATAATTTAGGATATGTACTCGTATGATGGTTCCATTCCACAGACAGGGTAAGGACACCTTGGGGAAAATACTGGGGGCTCCCCAGTGAAGTTTGGGGTGCACCAAGGTTCAGCACTCAAATCCATACCTTTTTATTCTGGTTATGGACGAGCTACTGACGGGAGTAGGAGAATGGACCCCTCAATGCATGGCATTTGCTGACGAGCACCATTCAAATGCACACTGCAAGTAATTGACTGCCTCCTCATTGCAGGGTAATTCCTAGTTTTTGTGAAGTATGAACTCCCACAAAAATGGGTCCTAGAGTGCTTTCGCTCATTAACAATCAGCACTGCACTTTGTTTTTAACTTCTTAACAATTTTCACAATTTTTCGTGGCAACCTGGAACGAATTACACAATATAACATAGAGATCTATGGGAAATTGTGTCCCGCACAACGAACACCCCTCATAATAAACGTATCGCTGGAACGAATTACGTTAGTTAAGCGGGGTACCACTGTAGTTGAAAACTTTGGTATTTGAAAGGGGATAATTCAAGGCCCAAACCTTCCAATGTCTTTTGCAAATAGTTTTTCCTTAACTGTTTTATTTTAGGGCCAAATTACAGTGCTGTACCATTCATTTTAAAAGGGTACCTAGTTTATTTCAAAACAATTCAAAAATTTAGAGTTTCTAACACTTTTAGTATGATACAAATAGGCGTTTATGTTCAAGCTTTGGAGGTTAACTGTTGCTCTGGGACTGGTTTAGAGTGGTCAATGTACAAAGTATGCAGGTGCTTAATGTAAGTGATATTACATAATGTAATCTCTATGGGAATGTTTGGTTCCATAGAAATATGTTCAATGTACAGAGGTGGTCATAGTATCAGGGTGCTCAATCTGTACAGGTTTTACTCTATTGAAAATCAAACTTTAATATATATCATTGAATAACTCATATATTGTGGAATGTATTGTTTTGAACATATTATAGAGGAAAAAGGAATGATAGAGCATTTGCTCATTTGTATGTGGTAAGGTATTTTCAAGATAGAATTTGCTGTGCATTATATAAAAACACTAGTGAAAATTTCAATGCAAGTAAATTTTTGAAATGCTCATTATCTATGCACCTATCACAGTAAGGATATTTTTACATGTACTGTATGTTAACTAGTACGTGCATGTTATTTACCAGAAAATATGGTAATTAGGAATGATTATGAAATTGTATGTTCACAGCACCCAGGGGATACTTTAAAAATGCTTGTCTAGTGTAAGGACTAAATGATTTAACAAAATTGTATTTTGATAAGCATTGGTTGATTTATATTTGGAACTTTATTTATTGGATATTGACCATTCAGGTATTTTTGTCATCTACTTCTCATAGAGTTTAGACCTGGTAGTAGATATAATCTGTGAAGTGGTTTTGATTGTTGTAACCTAGAAATCATTTTGGTGTGGGTACTGTATTCCTTTAACAATAGATTGCGAAGATATGATCCTGCAGACCCAGAAGGATACTTTGAAAAATGTGTGTGGCCTATGTATGAGAAACATAAAAATGAAATAATGGAAAATTATAATACTAGTACAGGTAAGTGATCGTTTCAAAGTCTTCCTAAATTTTTTCAACATAAATATTCTTTGCCTGAGCAGGTTTTCCTGTGAAGTGTAACATGTCCCCTGACAATAAAAGAGCATTTAGACATGCATAGCAATACTCTTGTAGATCATCTGAAGGAAAGATAGGCATAGTGGAACTTCTCTAATCAGTCCACCCTAAAGGGACATACAACATTCGACCATTGAAGGTGTGGACCAATTAGAGGATTAACAGGTTCCACAGGCACCATAGGTTATGCATGCAGCACTTCCTCACTGCCCAACACTCTCAATTTGATTGGGACCATCCTATCAAACAGGACTCCACTTGCCTGTCTCCACTTCAATCATCCACCCATTGCTTCTATGGGTCACATCCTTTGGAACGTTGACCCAAACCACTTTACTTTGTACACCTTAATCACTATTTCTCCCCAAAGCATCACCACAATTTTCCTCTCCTTCCAAATTGAAAGCTAAATGCTCTGATTACTTCATTTCTCTTTCTAGTCCTTCCTTTCCTATCCCTCCTCTCATATCGTTTAGGGCCTTCTCTACTTGTTCTCTGGAGTCACAAGTTTCCCAATATTGTTGACAAATACCATGCACTTAAGGGCCTAGTCTACTACTCCCAAGCAGTCTCCAGTTCCCAGCACTACATGGCAACATTTCTACAACAGAAATGAGCTGCAGAACGCCATCCAATAAATTTCTCTGGTGGTGTCGCTGAAGGGTATAACAACCCATTTACTCTTTGAGAGGCATGGGCAGCTCTAGCAAGGGCCAGGGACACAGCCCCTGGTCCATATAGCATCCACTACCAAATGCTACGACATCTACCAGAGAAGGGCGTTAGTTAACTCCTTGAGATTTTTAATTACATTTGGCAGCAGCATGAAGTCCCTGCAGGCTGGTAAGAGGCTACTATCATCCCACTCCAAAAACCTGGGAAGGATAGTAGCCTTCCAACAAACTATAGACCCATTTCATTGATGAGCTGTCTTTGCAAAACCATATAATGAATGGTTAATTGGCGCCTGGTGTGGTATCTAGAATGACACAACCTTCCCGCCAATGCCTAATGTGGCTTGCGTGCTGGCAGGTCTCCAGTGGATCATTTGATCTCTCTTGAGACCACAGTACGTGAGGCTTTTCTCCTCAGACAGCACTTAGTGGCTGTTTTCTTTGATGTGGAGAAGGCATATGACACCACATGGCGACATGGCATATTGAAGGCCTTGCACTCGTGGGGGCTCAAGGGTAATTTGCCCCTGTTCCTCCATAGCTTTTTGTTTGACTGGACCTTCAGAGTGCATGTGGGTAATACCTACTCCTTGGCCTTCCTGCAGTAGAATGGTGTCCCACAGGGGAGCGTCTTGAGTGTGACGCTCTTTGCGGTTGTGAACGGCCTAACATCCTCCATGCGACCCCCTGGTACAGTCATCCATATTCACGGATGACTTCTCTATCAGGTACCGGGCTGCCAGGATGCACAGCATTGAGTGCCAGCTGCAACTGGCAATAATCAGTGCCAATGAGTTTGCCACCTCTCGTGGCTATAAGTTCTCCCCTGACAAAACTACTGCCATGCACTTCTGTCGTAAGCGAGGGCTTCACCCTGAGCCTCAGCTTACCCTGGATGACTGCCTCCTCCCTATTGTAGAGGCAGCCCGGTTTCTCGGTCTCCATTTTGACAGCCATCTGACATGGGTCCCGCACTTGAAGGACCTTAAGGCTAAGTGCCTTCGCTCCCTGAATATTCTCTGGTGCCTGCAGGGAACTGGTTTTAGGGCAGATCGAACGGTGATGCTTTGACTCTATAGATCACTTGTTCGATCATGTCTGTATTGTGGCTGTGGCGTTTATGGATTGGCTGCTCCATCAACTCTCCGGATGCTGGACAGTGTTCATCACGCTGGCATCTGGCAGTCTATTGGGGCGTTCCACACAAGTCCAGTACTCAGCCTCTGCGCTGAGACTGGTGAACCACCACTATATGTGCGGCGGCAGTACCTTGCAGCTGCATATATTTTGCGACTGAATGGTCAGCCACAGCACCCTACTTACCTGGCTGTCTTTAGTAACACTATGAGACAGCCATTCGACCGCCGCCCTGGGGTTCCCCCTCCATTCGGTATGGGGTGGATGGATGGTCTTACCGGCCTGGGTGTGACTATGCCTAGGGTACAGCATGTTCTGCTGGCCTCTGTGCCACCCTGGACAGTGCCAGAGCCAAGTTTAGATTTAATGCTTGCAGCCTTACCCAAAACCAGCACCGATAGGTCAGTGTACCAACAAGAGTTTGGACGCCTCTCTGTGACCTATCGGGGCCATGTTTTTATTTACACGGATGGGTCGAAGGATGGCTCCTCGGTGTGTTGGTGAGTCTTTACAACTGGTCATCTCATAGGGGGCCGCCTTCCAGGCGTTGCCAGTGTCTTAACTGCAGAACTCACAGCTCTGCACAGGACACTGGCACTTGGCCATTGTTTGAACGACAGACACTATGTTGTTGCAACTGACTCCCTATCCTCCCTTCAGCGGTTGCACATCCTTTATGGCAGAAATGATATCGTCCAGGGTGTGCACAGATTGCTGCTCGTGATTTATAAGGAGGGCAAGACAGTGTTGCTTATAGGATCCTGTAGCATGTTGGCATCATGGGCAATGAGAGGGTGGATGCCCAAGCCTGTCAGGTGGCATACATGCCACAATATGTGAGTATTGCCATTCCTCTTCTGATGCTCTCCTAATGGTGAGGAGGTGGTGCAGCGACCACTAACAATTAAGGACTGCCCAGTTAAGGATTGTGCAATTAAGGACTCCCCATTTTACTGGGTGTCCTGATGCTGCCAATTGTGGAGGGAGAAGGTTGTGCTTGACTGGCTATGAATCGGTCACACCTTCCTCACTGACTCCCACATACTACTGGGTGAGGATCAAGCATGGTGTGGCTGCTATTGAGAGATTCTCACAGTGGTGTTCCTCTTTAGTCTCTGTGAGAGATACCATGAACTTAGATACTGACTGGTAGTCAGTCCAGTTTGAGAGCTTGCTTGTGTTTGTGAAAGAGGCTGGCCTCTTTCTCAAGATTTAATCTTGACACCTTTTCTGGCAGTTTTGCCTTATGGCCCTTTTTCCTTTCATCTTACTGTGGTTTATGGCCCTTTTGCCTTTCATCCTACTGTGGTTTATGGCCCTTTTGCCTTTCATCCTACTGTGGTTTATGGCCCTTTTGCTTTTCATCCTACTGTGGTTTATGGCCCTTTTGCCTTTCATCCTACTGTGGTTTATGGCCCTTTTGCCTTTTATCTCTCTATTTATTTGGCTTTTGCCTTTTACTGTTTAGTTATTATGACGTTTGTCCTTTATTTTTGTGTCGTTTTTGGCTTTTGCTTCTTTATTTCTGTGTCTATCTAGCCTAATATCTAGGCTTCTGCCTTTTTATCTTCATGTCGGTTTGGCTTTTGCCTTTTTATCTTCATGTCGGTTTGGCTTTTGCCTTTTTAATTTTTGTAATGCTTGTATTGGGCTTTCACATTTTTATTTTTCTTATGATTTGTATAAGGCTTTTGCCCTTCTTTATTATCAGAATGGTGAAATGGCCGTTTACACCCCCACCATGTTTACTGTCTTTCTGGGCTCTAATAACCATTGCAGTTGACAGACCCTTAAATCCCATCAAGCAACAACAAACCCAAACCGTTGTTTTTCTTTTTCTTCCTTTAACATATCAATGTCACAGGATGATGTAGAATAAACAGTTTCAAAATGTGTTGTGCTCCAAATTGTCCTATTTTGTGGACTTTGATAAGCTTGCAAGCATACACTAACAAATTATTTTTCAAACATTTGCTTAACAGTGTTCATTGATGGGACTTCCCCATTACAAGAGACATTTGAAATTATTTGCAATGGGATTAAGACGTTGATAATGTAACAGAAGAACCATAAGAGCAGAATCATCATCATTAGATTCCAAGGAAATAGTTTAGAGTTTGAAAATAATTTGACAAATGTTGTTTATTTTGAAATACAGCTGTATACCTGCAACTTTCTTACTGTATATATACATCACATTTTCTAAGTTTTTGATGGAATATAAGTTATTGTGATATTTCCTGAATTGTTTGTGGATTTCTTCATTTCAAATTATATCCTTTTTTTATGTAAACAACAAATTAAAACCACTTGTTAATTGTCTACTCATTTGTATATAATTTTACCATGATATACAGATTTACCACTCCATGATTTACCACTACATGATTTACCACTCCATGATTTACCACTACATGATTTACCACTACATGATTTACCACTCCATGATTTACCACTCCATGATTTACCACTCAATGATTTACCACTCCATGATTTACCACTCCATGATTTACCACTCCATGATTTACCACTCCATGATTTACCACTCCATGATTTACCACTACATGATTTACCAATCCATAATTTACCACTACATGATTTACCACTCCATTTTCAAACAGATCTTAGTTTAGATTCATTTATTTCTTAAAACAAATTTACTTCATTTGTATGGAAATACTGTGAATCCTCTCATCCATGGATCCCCTATCAATATAGCTCTGATGCAGTGGACTCATAGGAAGAGGTGGTAGTGAAACCAAAAATGTCTCAATTATGAGATTCTGTTGAAGCTCTCTTACAATTCGTACACAACAGATAATCCTTTTATTCAAACTTACCATCTGATCAAATTTGACCTGGACTGGTCCATTTAAACCACTCCTAGTTAACTGAATGGGTAAATATTTTTCTCTGTTAGTACAACCTTCTTTGACATTCATATGAAGTTTGAACATGGTTAATCAATTAGTGTGTGTTTGGCAGCCATTTGTTTATGGTGCAAAAAGATTGTCTGGCGTTTTTTTACAATGGAGAAATATAGAACAAAGAGTTTGCTTGAAATTTTGTGTTTCCAATGGAATTACGGATACAGAATCATTGAATAGTCAGTCATGCTAAAATCACAGCTCAACCACCATATTCGCCAGATTTGGCTCCCTGTGACTTTTTCCTATTTCCAAAACTCAAATATCCGCTCTGGGGAACGCGCCATGAGTCGATTGAGGCCATAAAAAATCACCAAAGGAACTAAAGGCCATTCCCGCCCGAGGCCTATAAGAAGTGTATGGAAAATTGGATTAACGGTTGGCATGCTTGTATTGGCTCAAAAGGAGCCTATTTTGAGGGCAGTAATAAAGATTTTTTTAAATACAAAAATCGTTGCTTTTATTAATAAGTCCGGGTTAAATTTGATCAGATGGTATTGTCACCGTCACACACATAAAGAATTAATAATTTGTGAACAGTATAAGTATTGAAAGCATTTAAAATTGGATTCCTTTTCTAAGTGTAAATCTACCCTAACTTTCTCTCCAACAGCTATCCAGAGTGTAGTGTCATCGCACTATGTGCATGACATCATTACTTTACAGAATGCATGCCCTCTCACATGATGTCATTAGAACATGCATTCTAGAGAGTGTTACATTTGAATTTAAATCTTTATGCTATTCTCATCTGACACATTCCATAATTTGATATTTTGAAATTTGAAAGAATGGAATGTCAGATGGACAAAAGTTAAGTTCTAAAAAACAATTTAAAAAACCAGAGTTCTATTTTGGTACTGGTAGCGTACAGACGCACAATTTCACTTCTAATTTTACAGTTGTTCCTTATCGCATTTCATTTTAAATACGTAAATACATGGTTAATAAATCGAGTTTAATATTGTTCCTGTAAACTTGTTACCTCTCAAGTGTCATTGCAGAGAAACATAACATTTGATGCAAGATTTATAAAATCAACTAAACCACAGATACATTCTAGTCACATATGGGATTACTTCAAATCAGCCTTCATCAACGCAACAAGAGCATCCCAAGCACCTGCACTGAAGAAATACCTTAGTAGTTACCAGCAGTGCTTTCAATAAACTTCAAACTTCTCTCTCACAATAATAGACCACTATAATCACTGCAGTGTATTGGCCAAAAGTATTGAGCATCCTATAAAACTCCTGATATTTTATCTTAATATTGTTCAAGAGGAATTGAAATATAACAGATAATAATAAAGGAGAAAAAAATAAAAATAATCAATGTTATGTGTGTCCACCCTTTGTTTTAATTACAGCTGAAATTCTATCAAGCATGGTGCTGATTAATTTATGACTCTTCAGGTCTAATGTTGTTCTATTCCCGCTGAATTACTTGCATAACGTTTTCTTTTGAGGAAATTGAATGCCCCTGGACTATATGCTTTAGAATACTCCACAAATGCTCTATTGGGTTCAGATCTGGGGATTCCTATGGCCATTCCAAAAGGTCTGTGATTTTCTTGAAACCATTTCATTGTCCACAATGATTTGTGACAAGGGGCATTGTCCTGGTGGAATTGGACTTTTTGAATGATTGTATCTCCAAAAATCATTAAAAGGGCAGGTCTCAGGAGGACTGTTTTAAAAATATTAATGTTCTTAATTGAGTTCATTTGACCTCACATACTTCTCCAAAACCATCCATTGCCATGCACCCCCAAACCATAATACTTCTTCCATACTTCACTGAAGGCAACATACACTGGATGATAAACTAAATCTAATTCACTACACTGCAAGCAGCCTTATTTAGCCAATATGGCAGTGGAGAGAGCAACTCTCATTCCTACCTACATTACTATAAAGCTCCCAAAACCCTAGGCTACAATTCTCGTGGTCCCCCTACAACACTAGTAATGGTGGGGTTTCTTTTGAGAAAGCCCTCCACTTTATCCTCTCCAAGGCTATTCCATTGCCAAATGGTCCTTGGTAAGAAAGACCAGTAATATGTGTCTGTCTATGCCCTAATCTCCTTCAATTTATATGAATAATCCTTTCTCCCTTTATAGTTAGTGAGGGCTACACATCCAACCAGAGGTCCATCACACCCCAGCAGCAGCAGTCTGATAAAAAGACTGATGCTGTGAGATATACACTGTGTTTCCCACCCTAATTCCCTAATCATGTCAGACATGCTCTCCCTGTGAGAAAACCTGTGGAGTACAATTCTTGCTGCCCTCCTCTGTATCTTTTCAATCTCCCAAGATAATTCCTTTCTGAAGGGAAACCAAATTTGACTACCATACTCCAAAATCGGTCACACCATTGAAATACATGCTGTTTCTTTCACCTCCCTTGTGCTGTCCCCAAGAACCCTACTAATCAGATGGAGGAATTGAGTGCCCCCCCCAAACCAATTTACTAATATGAGCCTTCCAGATACTTTGACTATTTAAAATTATTCCAAGGTGCTTATGGGTCACAACTCTCTCAACCCTCACTCCACCTATATAGTAATTGAGCGGTGAGTTGCGTTGGACACACCAGTTCTCGTCTGATCACTGAAGTTAAGCAACGCAAGCCCAGTTAGTACTTACATGGGTGGTCGCTTGGGAAAGCTGGGTACTGCTAATACCCAATAATCGTCGCATTTGTGTAGTGTCTGTGCAGCATATGCATTAGAACTATGCAGTGGACGGGTCTCTAATGACCTTGTAGTTGACGGGACCTTAAACACCAACAAACAACAACAACTATATAGTAATCAAAATCAAGTAGCTTCCTAGATCTAGATATTGTAAGAATCCTACACTTTTTCAGGTTTAACGGTAATTCTCATTTTACACACTAATTGTAAATCTTATTGAGATCCTGTTGTAATTGTGCACAGGATGATAACCCATCATCTCATGCCCAAGCAGTACATGTGTCATCTTCAAAGTCCTATGTCATTCACATAGAGAATGTACAACAAAGGACTTAATATGCTTCCCTTAGTTACCCCTCATGTGGCTGGCTTCCATTCAGATGCACTACCCTTGTACATTACCCTCTGTTGTCTATCAAGCAGATAGGACCTTATCCACTTAGCAACCCTACTATTCATCCCTAAACTGGACATTTTTGAAACCAGCTTATAATGCAGTACCATGACAAAAGCCTGTTCAAAGTCCAAGAATACATCAACCTGCTTTCTGTTGTCTAAAGCCCTTTGAATATAATCCACCAAGCAAGCCATTTGGGTGTCACATGACCTCCCTTCCATCAACTCATGCTGGTTATTGCTAAGGGCGCCATTCTTTTCCACATACCCCATCATAGAGGAGAATAAGATATTTTCAAAAACTAGGATACAGCACTCATTAATGAAACTGGTCTATAGCACTTAGTGTCGGCTGTGTCTCGTGACTTGAAAATTGGTACCACATTAGCCAGTTTCCATGATGATGGAACAATGCACATGTCTAATGACTTCATAAATATTTCCACCAGGTAATAGCTAAGAATCCCTGAAAGCCACTGCATAATATATGGAGAAATGCAATCAGGACCTGCAGCCTTATCAACCTCTCTTTTGACATCCCTCCCTCTCCTAAGTTCATTCCTAGCCCTTTGCTAGTTCCGCAAAGCTACCTTCACCTCTTTAGTATACCATTCAGGAAAAGTATTATTCCTTTTAGTTTTAGTGGGGGCAGCTAGGTGTGGGCCCTCCGCTAAGAGGTTGTGTGTCCAGATTCCTCAACACCACTTGTATTTGATATGGTATAAAAATCATTTAACTTATATTCTAGATATGATTTAAAATATTCCCAATTGGCCTTATTATATTGGTATGCCACCTTTTCACTATCTCTGCCCTAACCCATGCATGGTTACTAATTCGCTCAATTCACTCTACAGTATTGATAGAGCTGGGCACATTTGTAAACACTAAATTTAAAATTCCTCCTTTATGTGTAGGCATTGTCACAATCTGTTCCAATCCATTACAATACAATTGCTTCAAAAAGAGATTCAGAGCACCTGATAACCTGGAATTTAAATTAGGCTGCACACTGCCCCAATGCAACCCTGGTAAATTGAAGTCTCCACCAATTATTGTGACAGTCTTATAAATGGGAGTGGATCATCACTTGGTGGACAATAGAAGCCGACCACATAAATCCCCCACCACAAGAAACTGCAATATGACCACATATTATTTTGCAGTGTTTCTCATATCGCAATTCTCTAGAGCTTTCCAAGGATTTATCTATTGGTGTAAAGACTCCAAACCCTCTGCCTGCTTCCCTATCCTTTCTGTAAACTACAAACTTATCTGATAAGATCTCTGCTGATCTCTCCTGGTTCTGCTGACAAGAACCAGCAACATGATAACTTGCCATTTCCCAATCTTCCTCATGTCCCAATTCCCTAGTTTTATGAGGATTTATCTATCTCTAGAAGGACTCCACCCAATCTGCCTACCTCCCTCTGTTTTCTGTAAACTACATACTTATCTGAGATCTCTGCTGATATGATGTCTCCCTTCAACCAGGATTCAGTGCCAATTATATCAGCATCTGATGTGGCAGCAAGGGCATTGAACTCAACTGCCTTATTCACTATGCTTCTGCAATTCATAACAAGCAAAGTCAATGGATCATTTACTGCTAAAGACTTACCTATCTCTCCCCTATTAATACCTTTCCTATTGATATTGTGTCTTAACCAATCTTTGAGGCAGCCCTTGCATTAAAATGAGATCCATCAACAGCAAACCAATGTTGGAGATCTGAGAGACATGCTCTGTAATCTGGTAGTTTTGCCCAATAGCCTGACCTTCTGAAAACATCCTATTATTTATCCATCTGGCCTTTGCAGTACCTGCCTTTATCCTGTCGTTCAAAAACAGGACACAGCATAACTCTAGCCTGGGGCCTAAATCTTTTTACCTCCTTGGCTATATCCATAATTCCCTTCAGAACTTCAACTGCAGGTTTATCAAGAGTTATATCATATATCCTATATGTAAAATCGTCATGCATTCCTCCTTTTCCCCTTTCACTATACTTTCAATCTTACCCAGTCCTACTGAGTGATCAACATTCCTTAAGTGTTTATCCCAAAGTACAAGAATGGATTTGCCAGGTGATGAGTTTTGTACCAATGTGGAGCCCCCTTCTCTAACCTCTGCCAATCCTCCACAGGTAGATTTCTAGGGTATAGAGGCAGGCATAAGACTATCCCCTGCATCCTTTTCTCTAACCCCTTCCCTTGCAATCTGGGTGTCATTTGTTGATTATCCTGTTTCTGCACTTCCCCTGTCCCCTTGAAACTCTTTGCCATTGCACTCAGCGATGCCTTACTAATCTGGATGCCCCCTTTACTACCTTATGGCTTCACCAATATTATATGTGAAGTAGATGGGGACACCATTGGAGTCCCCACCTTACACTTGCTTAATCCAGCTACTGGAGAGCTGGAGCACAGGATGGTAGCCTGTAACCCACTGATCTCCACCTGCATCTTAGCAAGCTCCAATTTTAAGAGCTTGCAGCCACCACACTCTGCAACTTTCTTTGGAGGCATAGTAATATTCCATTATAATAATATAAATAACAATTAGTGGTCCCTAAAACAATTTAAAAGCACAGTCCATTATTAAATGCACCCTTAAAATACTTTATACTGTCTTAAATGAAGTTATCAATTGATAACTTTCTATCAATTAAAAGCAAACTTCAAAAATAAACTTACACACACACACACATAGAGAACAAATAAACGTGCAAATTCCTTAAGATTGTGCCATGCCTGAAATTCAGTCAACCCAAATTCCTTTAAAATGCGTCACAAAAAAACACACCATGTGGCGCCCTGTGTAGCAAAACCATAAACAATCTTCAGGAATTCCTTATTATTAATAATAACCAAGTGATAACACAGGTGAGTAAATATTACAATTTTTGAATTAGGACTAGGAAAAGTTCATGGTGCTCCCTTTTGGAAGGCTGCAACATCAGCAGTTATTGCTTACACCACTAGTTTGTGTTGGTTTGTAATGCATTCTATTCTGCATCATTTTGTGTGTTGTTAACCTTACAAAACATTTATGTGTAATCACTTTATTTATTCTTTTTTTGATAAAGGATTAACTAGTGCACAGGTGGTAGGGGAGAAATGGAAGGTTTATAGGGAAGAAACTGTAAGTGATCAGTCATGTTGGAAGTGGTCTCAGCACTTTTTGGAAGGGAACAGAGACGTCACAGACCTGCCAAGGTCAGAAAATCTATGTGAACTGGACTCTGAGGAACTGCAGGCCCTTCTGGTTGAGAAGCCCACCCAGATGACCATGGATATTGCAGATGCTTGGGAGTTGATCAGAAGACTGTTTGGAATTGTTTGAGAGATGGGCAAAGAGAAAATGTGGGGTCATTGAATGCCACACAGCTTCACAGAGGCTAACAGGAGGACGCTCCCCTGTGGGACACCATTCTCCTGCAGGAAGGCCCCCGTGTGTGCCCGGGGTAGAATAGGCACACTGCGTACCTGCATGTCGTAAGAGGCGACTAAAAGGGGTGACTTTTTCTTGCCCCAGTTTGGACAACACCACTGTCGTGTTTGTCTATGATGTGGTCTGGACAGGACGATACCATCATTGTGGTTGGTTGTATCTTTCTTTTCTCCTTTATTGGATAAGTGTCTGACTTGTTCGCGGTCGACGTAGGTTCCTCACTGAGGTGACCGTAAAAAACGCCTACCCGCGTGTTTGCCGTGCGTGGAGACCCGTACCCTGGGAAAAGCGGATCCTGGTGATTGAGGAGGGTCTAGGGCTGCGGCCCTACACATCCAACACATCACTTTGGCCACAGCTTCCGGGGCAAACGGGAGGCCAAGGCAGTAGCCCGGTCTTGGTCAATCGGCCGGGGGCACATAAGTTGTTATGCCTCCTAGGGTGACTGTAAGTGGACCGGCAGTCCACCCCGATGCCAATGGTCCGGTACTCGGGGATTATGCCACCCTAACGGTATCCTGTCCGAGTAGTCTCGACGACCCGAATGGGCGTCCCCTCGTTGGGCTCGGTGGTGGGTGAGAACTGCGGGCAGCGAAATCATAATTCACAACAATTATGGCAACTATAACCCAGAGGCTGGGGGCCTCTTCAAAAAACCCCACCCCTCCCCCTTCTTTAGTTTCAATGACTTGTGTTGAGCCGGAAGATGGCAGGCTCGGTCCCACTCAACTGAGTGGGGCAGCTGCCAGTGAGTTAATGGAGACGAGCACTGCTCCAACTAAAAGGCCGCGTTCCCCCAGTCACCCAACTGGATCAGGGAATGCCCCTGTGGTGTCAAATACATCAGCACCTGCCCTTAACAAGAGGCAACGGCCTCTTAGCCTTAAGGTGCAGGGCTCCACCGCTGATGCAAAGCGTGTTCCTGCATCTAAGGAATCCTCAGGTGCAGTCAAAAGCACTTCTATTCCTTCTTCCTACCCTCCCCGGTTTCTTTCCATATCCGGGGAGGATGGTGCATCCTTGGGGAAGGCGTCGCCCTTCCTTATCGCCAAAGCCATCAAGGGCATTGCCGGTGATGTGACCTCGGTCAAGAAACTGCGCAATGGCACCTTGTTGGTGGAGGCATCTGCCAATCACCAGACCGAAGTGTTATTGAAAATGCGGAAACTCAGTGACATCCCTGTTGTGATCGAACCGCATCGCACTTTAAACACCAGCAGAGGTGTGGTGCGGTGCCCCGATCTGCGTGGGGAGTCAGAACAGCAAATAGCGGAGGAGCTTAGGGACCAGGGTGTGGTGGCTGTCCACCGCACCTTAATCCAACGAGATGGAGAATCCCGGCCATCTGACACCTTGGTGCTGACCTTTGGTAGGCCCAAGGTGCCAGAGTACATCATGGCTCCGCTTGCCTGTGCGTCCTTTCATACCGAGACCGCTTCGGTGTTT
>JAAFCE010009125.1:3850718-3861280 GCA_013389805.1 Trigoniulus corallinus | reverse complement strand
ACACATGTTTCTGTTCGTAATTTTCAAAACTTTAAAAAAAAAAAAAAAAAAGAACACATTCAAATTTTGAATTTTTGAAGTTAGAGAAAAGTAAAAACAAAACGAGTTAACAAAAGATCGTCTTACTGAACAGGCGTACAACATTGAGCTCTATCCAAAAACCGTTTCAAGATATTCAATTCATGTTTTACATTAAGTTTTCAAACAATATTATTCACATATCTTCATATTTTAATGAATTCTATGATTATTTATTCGTAATTAAATTTTTACATTCTCCGTTCATCCTGGAATATATTTTCATCTTTCTCGTGATACAAGATATCGGATTTCTGAACATACTAGATCTTAATAACGAAAATCATCTAAATTTTAATTTTCATCATAAATAAGCAGCCTTCCACCACACTAGAATATTTTTTGTTTCAAACTGAAGTTCATCTGACCCATAGTTCCCTAAAGTTTTGGAGGTTGCTTCCATCAAGGAACAAGGTTCTACTTCTTTGTTACCCCAAAGTTGGTTTAACTTCTCACTATTTGAGACCCACTTGTGCATTTTCATGCCTGCCCCCTGCAGTACTTGTTGCACTGAGGTCTTAAGAGCCTCAACTTTCTCTTCAGTTTCTGCCCCAGAAAGTAGATCATCAACATACAAATTGTTATTCAAAGCCTGAGCAGCTTCTGGGTATTAACTTTCCACTTTCTTCACATGTTCTCTGATAGTTACGTTAAGTATAAAGGGACTTGGTCCTAGTCCAAAGGTGACCCTTTTCTTTCTAAGAACAATGATTTTGTAGGGCCTTGTTGTATTTTGAATCCATAGAAACCTAAGTGCATTTCAACCTTTTTCCCCATACCTCAATTTGGTCATCCAAACCATCCAATCATCAACCATCCCAATCAGATAAAGGATTATTGGTAAAATGGAAGTTTGAATTATTACACTAGATTGTACTATGTGAAACAAAACACCTAAAAAGGAAATAAATCTACTTCATTAAGAGATGGTATAACTAGCCCTAATGAAACCATCTATGAAGAACACGCCCCTACATCCTGCCTAAGGCAGAGACTGCCTTACTTCTTATGTGGAGAAAACAATTTTCTTTTTGAAAGGGCTAACTGAAAGAAGATGTGGTTAGACCTTTTTGATGTTATTGAATGTAGATCTCAAAAAGTTCTGATCTAAAGACTTGAGATAGAAAAAATACAGAAATAATGATGTGGATTTCAGGAAAATGGGAACAGATTTACTCATAGACCCCAAAGGGTAGAATAAGGGGGATTCATCTTATCACTGGTCCCATAGAGCTGTTAGGAGATGGAACCTGGTTAGGATTGAGTCACTTGGGATTAATTTTTGATGGTACTCATAGTACAGTAAAACCCCAATTATCAGACATCCTTGGGACTAACCATGTGTCGGACAACTGAATTTTCCAGATAACAGAAGCACTCATATATTGAAGGGTGTATCAAATGTACAGTGATTAAAAAAAGAATGAATACCCATCCATTTTCTAAAAAATGAGCCAAAAATTTACATTTATCTCAACTTTTTTTGAAGAACACATCAACAAATGCACCTACTTTTGTACCAATTTAATTAACAATTTTGTTTTTACAAGTAAAATATTTGAAATATTTGGAGTCCATAAAAAATTAGTGTTGAAAGATGTGAACACAGGCGAAGTTATTTATTTGATTCAAAATGATGTCACTTTTGCACAATTTCCCACCTTTTGTCCTCCTGTAAAAAAAATCATTAGAAAGATTATGAGTCAAAGTTATTAATGATGAACCCAATCACAGGCAAGGAGATTGAGCTACCCATTAGGAGGTTTTGTTGTTAAGTGAATACAGTGCCAGGGTGAACTATTGGGGGGCCATGTTTAAAAATATTTTGCAGGGCCTACTGTAGGAAAAAACATTTTACATTTTGATACATTTTCAGGGGCCAGGTTGAGGAAAGTACACTGGAGAGAGCAGTATAACTGTATCAGTTGGCATACTGTACATATTTTTCAATAGGTTGTGATAAATTTGAAGTTCTGGCTCAGTTTGTAGAAAAATTGATAATGCATTCACAGCATTTCAAAGCACCATTTGCACATTTTGTAAATCTTGATAACTCAGTTTGTTTAGTACTGTATGTTATTATATTAATATTAGGAGCAGTCATATAGGTGAACACATTACACAAGAATCCATATTTGTGCAAGCATCTTGAATATCAGTTTGCTTCAATAATTTGCTTTGTCTCACTTTGTAAATGTATTGCATTGCAATACAATTGTAAAATGATTCCCATTTGATGTGCAATGAATTTTATAATAGTTTGGAAAGATGTATTGCCATTTTGGAAAGGTAGGCCCAAAGATTTAATGTCTCCCTATGATGAAAGGGTATCATTTATCATTGCCGGATAGATGGTAATGCCAGATAATGGGGGTTTTACTGTACAAGGATGCATGAATGAATAGGCAAGACCTGTTTCCTTGTTTATGTGGTTCTACTGCCAGTCCTGGCTAGACTAGCATAGGTAGTCTGGGTTATTCCACAACAGGTGCAGCAAGGTGATAACCCTGGAGTGGAAGGTGAGGATGTGTTAGACCAATTGCATAGATTGAAAGAGTTATTTTGCAGCTGCAGCAGAGGCTGTTGGGAACTTGTGTAGTATCTCCTTTGAAAATGTAACCCTGAAAGTGGTTCCTATTGAGGCCACTAGCAATTCCCATGGCCTGGTGGCATTCAGGAGGATGTCACAGGAAGGGAAGAAATTAAAATAAAGAGTACATGGTGAATAAGATTATTAGCTCCCTTCTGGATCCTCTCCCCTAGCTCAGAATCCTGGGGGGAGAAGGATAAATGACCAATGGATGGTGATTGAATCTTGAAAACCTGCCTTGTTAGAAATCCTGGGGTGAGGAATCCTGGCAAAAATACTGGAAGTGAAGGAACCAGTGAGATTCAGCCCATAGACCCTTTCTTGTTAGAAATCCTGGGACAAGGAGCTCATATGAGAGCATTGGTGTAGTAGCAATCAGAGAAACTTGTGATTATGACCCTGCAATTGTTAGAAATCCTGATAGTAAAGAACATGAAATTAAGTTATAAGAAAGTAAACAGAGAAATCCCCATGGAAAAGAGGAGTAATAAGCATAAGAATGTGAGAGAATAGAAAGGCAAAACAAAAACAACTAGAGACTAATGAAGAGATGTTACTATGCTAAGACAAAAATGCATTGATCACAAACAATATGTTATAGATGTGTTAAGGCTACAAAAATTGAAAATACCCATAATAAAGCTGTTGATTCTAGAATGTTGTAAGTACAGGATAATACAGAAATTATGAGTATGAATCTACTTCTGTAAGAGGATCTGGAAGATTAAAAAACAGGGTTAAAAACCAAAGGAAAACCAATGGAAAAGGAATTCTATAGCAATGAAAGTTTAAAAGGAAATAGTTACCTAAATCTGATCAGTAATGACCATTCCTATGTTAAGGCTACTAATTTAAATTATCAAAGCCCAACTCATGTATACTCACTCAGCTCCTGGAAAGTTGAACCTACAATTTCCCTCTAAGAGTCTCCTCAATCCCAAGTTGCCAAGACAAACCACCCTGTAAGGAAATAAAAAACAGTAATTCAATTTCCATCTACTATTGCTCATGTGTTCCTCATACAAAGACCCCCAATTACATATCTCCCTGGGCATAGCTGAATGCACACTATTCCTAAATTAGCTGCTCCAACAAAAAGTATCATCTTCATCAAGCATGTACCTCATCCCTGTCAAGACCCTATTTTAATCCTAAACTAGTTAAAGTAAATTCCAAAACTATTGCCCCATCTTGACAAGCAAGAATCCCTTGAAGTTTCATTCTGAAACCCCAAAGAATTGTTCTGGGGAGGGACGTTATATTGTGAATATAGGTAGGAGTTTATTTCATCGATGAGTGATCCTGAAATAAAAAATTGAAAAACAGATTGAAATTCATTGTGCAAATAAACAAACCTGAAATTAAAAGGATAAATAAAATTAAATGTATTACCCACTAGTGCAACTATTTGACCCCTAATGTGTTGGAAAAATGGTAATCCTATTGGATCCATGTTTTTCCTTCTAATTGTAACCATTTACCCCTTGTGCTACAATGCAGTGAGAAAAACGCAATAAAAATTTAATAATGGAATTAAAGAATAATAAGTCTAAAAAAAGGAAAGAAACCATTAATTAAATAAAAAGAAACCAATTTCCATAGCGACTCATGTTTTAAAAATATAAAAACATAACAATGCCTAACCTCAACATAAACAACTACACCAATGGGAACGTTGTGCATACCAGTAAGAAGAATTATGCCCTTGAAAAAAACAAGACGAAACGTAATGATAACATAAATAAAAATTTAAGAAAAACTCACACACATGGGATCAGGTTACCCTTAGAAAACTGGTAATCTTGTTCTTTCAGGGTGAAAAGGATTGCGTAGTTTTTAGCAGATGATGTATAACCATAAATTATAAGAAATACATGTTGGGGGCCAGTGTTACATGTGATCGTATGCGTAAGCGGTCATCTGAGTATGAAATGAACATGAAACTGAATACGAACAATACAGTAAAACCTGTCTACATTGAGCACTTGCCGTTCCATTCAAAAGTGCTCAATGTAGACAGTTACTCATTGTATCAAGGTGAGGCAGCAGGATGAAGTAGTGTCAGCTTCTACAGAATCCCCACATACATTAATATGAAAAGTGAATACTGTCTTATCCTAAATCATTCAACCAATGCATTGCTAGCCTTGAAGTTTTCAACTCTCAAAGTGGTAGTAACACTCAGTGATGGATCCAGCAGCAGATAAGGGGGCACTTCAAATATTCAGAATCCTTTAGTATAAATCTAGCCAGCAATTACATAATGTCCTTTACTACCCCTTAGACAATATCCTATCTTCAGTGGTTGAGCCAACTGAAGAATGGACAGAAACGATGATTGGACTGGCAGTATAGAAATGGAGATAATAATGCAAAATGTTGGATCAGTTGCATAATTTGAAATATGCCAACCATTGAGGCACTGATGGGGGAGCCATTGCTTCCCCTTCAATCCATCCTTGAAACACTGAGGGCATTTTCCTGCAGCATTGGTCCTGATATACAGCAGGGATCTTTTTCCGTGGCAAGTCAAAAAAGAAACTAAAGACAGAAGCATTTACTTCATCATTAGCGCCACTTTTCTTCAGCAGCATTTTTACATTTAATATCATAATTAACTTATTTATCCATGCTTTTATATAAGCAATGGCTCCACATAAAATTCAGCTGCTAACATTCTTTGCAATACACCATTGTCTTACACTTTCACTTACAAATTTCTTTTGCCCCAAATTTAACTCTGTGTACTTTTGCTCAGCCATGGGAAAGTGTTTGAGTGACGTCTTGAAATCAAATGATTTCTATGGGTGATTGAATAGTTGATAACAATGGGGATTTGCAAAGGGATAATTCAAGGCCCAAATCTTTCAATGTCTGTTGCACATAATTTTTCCTTAACTGTTTTATATTAGGGCCAAATTACAGTGTTGTACCATTCATTTTAAAAGGGTTCCTAGTTTATTTAAAAAAAAAATTCAAAAATTTAAAGATTCAAACACTTTTAGCATGATACAAATAGGCATTTATGTTCAAACTATGGAGGTGAACTGCTGTTCTGGTACTGGTTTACAGTGGTCAATGTACAAAGTATGCAGGTGCTTAATGTTATATTACATAATGTAATCTCTATGGGAATGTTTGGTTCCATAGAAATATGTTCAATGTAGAGAGGTGGTCATAATATATAGGTACTCAATCTGACAGGTTTTACTGTATTATGAAGAAATTAGGAAACAAATTACGATAATTGGGAACAATATACCGAATAATTACAAATATTAAGAATAACATTATGGAAAACTACGAACAATAAAAAACACAGCAACACACTATTTATGAACATGAAAATCAATCCGAACTTTTTAGGAACTTTTACGAACATGAATAGCAAAGTTCCTAAAATGTTCATTGTTTTTCATGTTCCTTGATTTTCCTAATTTTGTTGCCAATTTATTGCTAATATTGTTCATATTCAGGTTATCACGTTCCTAAAAAGTTATTTCAAATATAAAAAGGCTGCAAAGATATTTCAAAATATAGAATTCTAACTGTTACACTTTGTGTACATTCATTCCCAATGGGGGTGCTGCCTGCACTTTTTATAAAATCTTCATCGAACTTACCGATTGACAAGTCAAGAATTCGTCAATTGTGAAGAAATTTGGTGAAGTTGAAGTGTCGTGAATTTCGTGCTATAAAGTGCGGCTACTGAAAACAAACAAATATTGGACAGTGACAAAGTAGAATATATCGGAACATTGATACATTTTAATTAAGAAACATAAGAAACAGAACTGAAAAAAAAGGAAACTAAACACAACAACATACGAAACGACTTTTTCGAGAGACGCCATTTTTTTGAATCACTGAAGTGACTATAGTGGCACCAAGCGTCAAGATATGGAAGGTAACCACATAAGAAGGTAGGATGAGACAAATTCTTCATTGCTCTCCCTTTAAATCCCTATCTCTAAATCAATAAGAGTTAATCTTGTTTTGGAAAAGTTGAAGACACCGGATGAAGGAAGGAAAGCAACAAACATTATTAATTATAAATGTAAGAAAAATAATTTTTATCAAGATATAAAAATCCCACAATAAACGTTTTATTTTCTTACAGTTTGATGGGATGGAATGAATCTAATTAAAACGAATAAGTGTAGTGAAAATGGTATTACTCACATCGGATAATTAATAATAGTTCATAGTTCATCTTTTACCATTGGAAATTCATTTTTGATGCTAAAAATTTTTTGCAACGACCTTGCTAGATCAGAAATATTAATTGTATTATCTATTTCTGAAATTCACAAATACTTGAATCATAAAGTTAAGGTTAACACACTCTAATGGTGACGTCCTTGATATGGTCATTGGTTTATTATTAGTGTAGTAAAGCAGTGGCTGTATCCAGCAGTAGAATTCTTTTTTTTTATTTTATGCTACTCTATATTTAACCATTTAATTAAGCTTTTTTTTAAAAAATAATTCCATGTCCCTCTGCACCACCTGCTCCCACGTCCGTTTTGGCCTTCCCCTACCTCTGGTGCCCCCAATTACCTACAGTCCCACAATGGACCTAGTAAGCTCCTCCTCTCCCCTCCTCATCACATGCCCATACCACCTCAACCTACTCTCTCTCATCTTCTCCGCAATATCTCCCACCCCCAAGCTACCTCTAACGTAATCGTTTATAATTCTTTCAGATCTTGATACCCCACACATGTAGTGCAGCATTTGCATCTCAGCCACATACGTTTGCTTTTCATGGTTCTTCCTAACTGCCCAGCACTCTGAGCCATACAGCATAGTGGGCCTAACGACGGTTCTGTATACCTACCCTTCAACTTTACTGGGACCCAGTGGTCGCACAGGACCCCACTTGCCTGCCTCCACTTCAGCCATCCTGCATTAATTCTATGGGTCACATCAGAATCTATTTCCTCATCGCTCTGGAAGACTGATCCTAAATAACGAAATTCTTGCACTGTTGGAATCCCCTCTCCCCCACAACGAATCTCTCCCCCTTGCCCCTGGTCACTAAAATTGAATGCTAGGTACTCAGTCTTCTTCATGTTTACCTTAAGGCCCCTTCTTCTCACTGCTGTCTTAAGATCTTGTAGACCTTTTTCCTCTTTGGACTATTCCACCCTTCCTACATCATTGGCAAACACCAGGCACTGAGGCACCCATTCTCCCACTCCCGTGAGCAGGTCATCCATTACTAGAGTGAAGAGATACGGACTAAGTGCCGACCCTTGATGCTCACCCACCTGCACATTGAAACCTGCAGTATTTCCCTATGCTGTCCTAACCCTAGCAACGGAACCCTCATACATATCCTGCACTATCCTAATATGGCCCTCATCTACCCCTTTCTTTGTTAAAATGCTCCACAGTACCTGTCTAGGGACACTATCACAGGCCTTCTCCAAGTCAACACATACTGCATGGAGGTCCTGTTTTGCTGCTCTATTTTTCTCTATCACCTGTCATAGAATAAAGATTGGTTCCATGGTTGACCTACCAGGCATAAACCCAAATTGGTTTCCCCAGACACTTGTTTGGTCTCTGAGGCGACATTCTATGACACGCTCCCACAGCTTCATAGAATGGCTCATCAGCTTTATGCCTCTATAGTTTCCACAGTCCTGTGCATCACCTTTGCCCTTGAACAATGGAATTATCGAACTCTCTCTTCATGCAGATGGGATCCTGTCACCATTTGATAACTTGTGAAATAGCTTCACTAGCCATGTAATTCCTGTGGTTCCCAAGGTGTGCCAAACATCAATAGGGATCTTATCTGGGCCTACTGCTTTCTGACCTTTCATTTTTTGAAGGGCTCTGACAATTTCAGCCACACTCACCCTATCAACTGCCTGAAGGGTGATTGGGTTGTCTTCTGTGGCTGTAGCACAGGTGGCTGCATTTAAGAGGCCCTGGTAGTATTCCTCCCACCTTTTGATTACCTCTGCTGGCTGGAAAAGGACCCTACCATTTGCATCCTTGACCGTTATAGCCCTGGTAACATCCTTACTCATTCTATCCCTGGTCTTAGCCAGTCAAAAAACTGCTTTCTCTCCTTCTCTTGTCCCCAACTTTTCATATATGGCCTCATACTTCTGGTACTTGGCCAGTGCAATGGTCCTCCTGGAATTTTTCTTTGCCTGAACATAGTTAATCCTTGAAACCTGATCCCCTATTTCCCTCCACCTATGGAAAGCTACCTTCTTTAATTTGATGGCAGCTTCCACCTCCTCATTCCACCACCATGTCTGCCTACCCTGATAACTTCCTCCTATTCTGTCCCCTACCTAACAGTGCCTCTCTGCACCTCCTAATCTTCCTAGCAACCCTGTCCCACATGGCATTGGATGACCCATCCCAGTCCCAGTCAACCTGGCTGAGGACCTCCTGCTGGAATTCCACTGCCTTGGTGGGCAACTTCCACCACCTAACAACTGATTCTCCCTTCCAAGTATGTTGCTTAACTGTCCCCTCTATTTGTAATTCCATCATAAGCAGCTTATGGCCACTGTCCTTCTCAAAATCCTCACTGGGTAGCACCCAGCAGTCACAAATCTCTGCCCTGTGCTGCTTCCTAACCATGAAAAAGTCTCTCTGGGACCTCCCCTGTGGTGACTGGAAAGTGATTAGGTGCTTTCCCCTCTTCTTGAACCATGGATTGGCTACTGCAAGGCCATGTGCTCTTTCTGTCTCAAGGACCTTCTGCCCCTCAGGGTTGATCATGCCATACCCCCACCATCCATGAACCTTCTCATAACCTGAACCATCCCTATTGTTTGTTTGTTTGTTGTTGCTTTAGGGCCCATCAACTACAAAGGTCATTAGGGCCCAGAAAGACACATCACCATGGTGGGGGTGTAAAAGGCCATCCCACCATGATGGCAATAAAAAGGGCAAAAGGCCAATAAAAGTAATAACAATAAAAACGCAATAGCCTAATAATTACTCAAAAAAACAAATACAGGCAAAAGCCAAAACAGACATATAAATAAAGGCAAAAGCCGAAACAGACATATAAAAAGGCAAAAGCCAAAACATACATAACAATAAAAGTGGCAAAAGCCAAAACAGAGAAGAATAAATGTGGCAAAAGCCAAGACAAACACAGAAATAAAAAGGCAAAAGCCAAAACAGACAGAATAATAATTGTGGCAAAAGCCAAAACAGACATTACAATAAATGTGGCAAAGGCCAAAACGAATACAGACACAAAAAAGCAAAAGCCATATAATTCAAAAATAATTAGAAAAGGCGTCTAAAAGAAATATCATAAAATTCAAATTTTGTGAAAGAGGCCACCCTCTTTCACAAATACTAGCAAGCTCTCCACTGCCTGAGGGTTATCCCCAAGTGATGTGGAGAGCTCTGCGCTGACTCCCAGTCGCCATCTAAGTTCTTGGTATCTCTCACAGTGACTAAAGATGTGCACCACTGTGAGAGGCTCCCAACAGAAGTCACACCATGGCTGATCCTCACCCCGTAGAATGTAAGAGTGGGTGAGGAAGGTGTGACCGATTCTCAGCCGAGCAAGCACAACCTCCTCCCTCCGTGATTGGCGGCACGAGGACACCCAGTGCACTGGAGTGTCCTTCAGTGTGCGGAGTTTGTTCGTGGTCTCCGCAAACCACTGGGCCCGCCATTGGTCGTGGACGGCCCGCCGCACCATCGGGAGTGCATCGGAGGAGGGGACAGCAGTGTTTGGTATATCTGGCAAGTGGGCCACCTGACGGGCATGGGCATCCGCCCTCTCATTGCCCATGATGCCAACATGCCCCGGGACCCACATAAACAACACTGTCTTGCCCTGCTTACGAATCACAAGCAGCAATCTGTGCACACCCTGGACGATGGCATGTCTGCCATA
>JAAFCE010009125.1:3808901-3845718 GCA_013389805.1 Trigoniulus corallinus | reverse complement strand
CCCCATCTTTCCCCAGTTGGGGCATGAAACCACCCCTTGCTCTCTGCCGTTGGCTAGAGAGTTTGGGTGGACGAACCAAGGACACCCGCCCCACTGTGGAAGTGGTAGGTGTCCCTACTTTCATTCCACCTGTCTCACCCACCACCCTCTCCGTGGAGGGGGCTGGCTGGACTGAGACAGGGAGGGAGGCCTTCACAGGAGATGCCTCTCTTTCATGAGCAGCATCTGGGGCCTCCAAAGAAACTGGCACCGCCATTATTGGGGGGCCCATGCATGGGCCAGAGGCGGTGGTGGAGCCGGAAATAGCCATGGAAACGGGGTCGGGGTCCGTCTGGCAGCCAATGCTTGCACAGACCGGCACTCCATGGACCCCACGGGCCCGAGAGGGCGTCAAACGGATGAGAGGGGGGAGTTGAGGTAGTGTGTCCATCTGGGTGCAGACAGATGACACAGCAGCTGCCTTGGCAGCACCCGCATAGGACACCGCACGACTGGGGGTCCCTGGCAAGGCTAGCAGCTGCCGCGCATCCGGAAAGCTGATACCCTTCTGGACACGCAACTCCTGGATTGCGCGCTCCTGCAACCAAGTAGGACAGTCCCGAGAAGACGCGGGGTGGTTGCCCTTACAGTTCACACAGAAAGGTGCAGTCTTACAAGACTCTGGGGAGTGGTCTCCCAGCCCACAAGTGCCACACATGGCCTTGGCAGAACAGGAATTCTGGCCATGGCCATAACGTTGGCACTTGAAACACCGAAGCGGGCTCGGTATGAAAGGACACACAGGCAAGCGGAGGTAGCCAGCCATGATGTACTCTGGCACCTTGGGCCTACCAAAGGTCAGCACCAAGGTGTCAGATGGCCGGGATTCTCCATCTCGTTGGACAGAGGTGCGGCAGACAGCCACCACACCCTGGTCCCTAAGCTCCTCTGCTATTTGCTCTTCTGACTCCCCACGCAGATCGGGGCACCGCACCACACCTCTGCTGGTGTTTAAAGTGCGATGCGGTTCGACCACAACGGGGATGTCACCGAGTTTCCGCATTTTCAATAACGCTTCGGTCTGGTGATTGGCAGATGCCTCCACCAACAAGGTGCCATTGCGCAGTTTCTTGACCGAGGTCACATCACCGGCAATGCCCTTGATGGCTTTGGCGATAAAGAAGGGCGACGCCTTCCCCAAGGATGCACCATCCTCCCCGGATATGGAAAGAAACCGGGGAGGGTAGGAAGAAGGAATAGAAGTGCTTTTGACTGCACCTGAGGCTTCCTTAGATGCAGGAACACGCTTTGCATCAGTGGTGGAGCCCTGCACCTTAAGGCTAAGAGGCCGTTGCCTCTTGTTAAGGGCAGGTGCTGATGTATTTGACACCACAGGGGCATTCCCTGATCCAGTTGGGTGACTTGGGGAACGCGGCTTTTTAGTTGGAGCAGTGCTCGTCTCCATTAACTCACTGGCAGCTGGCCCACTCAGTTGAGTGGGACCGAGCCTGCCATCTTCCGGCTCAACACAAGTCATTGAAACTAAAGAAGGGGGAGGGGTGGGGTTTTTTGAAGAGGCCCCCAGCCTCTGGGTTATAGTTGCCATAATTGTTGTGAATTATGATTTCGCTGCCCGCAGTTCTCACCCACCACCAAGCCCAACGAGGGGACGCCCATTCGGGTCGTCGAGAGTGCTCGGACAGGATACCGTTAGGGTGGCATAATCCCCGAGTACCGGACCATTGGCATCGGGGTTGACTGCCGGTCCACTTACAGTCACCCTAGGAGGCATAACCACTTATGCGCCCCCAGCCGATTGACCAAGACCGAGCTACTGCCTTGGCCTCCCGTTTGCCCCGGAAGCTGTGGCCAAAGTGATGTGTTGGATGTGTAGGGCCGCAGCCCTAGACCCTCCTCAATCACCAGGATCCGCTTTTCCCAGGGTACGGGTCTCCACGCACGGCAAACACGCGGGTTGGCGTTTGTTTACGGTCACCTCAGTGAGGAGCCTACGTCGACCGAGAACAAGTCAGACCGAACACTGGGACAACCACGATGTTGGTATCGTCCTGTCCAGAACACGTCGTAGACAAAGACGATAGTGGTGTTGTCCAGTCAGGGGCAAGAAAAAGTCACCCCATTTTGTCGCCTCCTACGACATGCAGGTATGCAGTGTGCCTATTCTACCCCGGGCACACACGGGTAGAACCATCCCTACCCACGTGGGCATTGAAGTAACCCCCAACAACTAAGTGCTCATTTCCCTTGCCCTGTCTAATTCTACTGTTTACTGACTATGCTGCTTCATCAAAGTTACTCCAAAAATCTACTTCCGCTGTGTCACCCAGGCCTGTTTGGGGGCATAGGCACTTATGAGATGTAGCCCTATACCCTACAAAAACTACTGAGACTAACATTACCCTATTGCTAATGCAGTATCCTTCACCCAGCATCCATGATCTATTTCCCTTCCATTTGGTCTCCTGCAGAAATGCAATGCTAATGCACCTGTGCCTGAGGGTGTCCACTAGTTACCCAGTTTTTCCTGTAAGGCTCCCTACATTCCATGCCCCTACTCTGAGCCTGTCTCCTTTACCATTTGTGACATCTCTGACTGGGGGCACCCCAATCAGATGTCCAGGACCTGAACCAATAATAGCAGGGCTACCTGTGCGGGTGCCATCCTACTCCACAGGAGACACTCATCAATTGTTGTAGCGTTGCCAAGTGAGTGGAGGTCTCACACTCACCGGACTAGACACTATTTACACTATACTGGAGGCATGCAGTTTTAGTAATGCATGTCCCCAGGAGGGAAACACACAACAAATATCCACGGCAGTGGTGGTGGCAGCAACGACGACGACGACGATGATGATATTCATGATGATGATGATGATGATATTGATGAAGATGATATTAATAATAATAATAATAATAGTAATAATTTTAAATTTTTGCTGTGGGGGGTCATTACCCAGCTACAGAGTGCAGCATGGTCGCTGACAGAGCAGACGATGCACGGTACTCTGGAGCACAATGAGATTGGGGATGAATGCCACATGGTTAGGCTTATGCTGCCAAACCACGTAGCTTGTTTCCCACCTCTGCAATCAGCAAACCCCCACAGCCCTACCTTGAACTGGAAAACTTAACCTTCACCCAGCCAAAGGTGGTCTTTTTTTGGAATGTCACACAAAAAGCACTCAATATGGTGTAAAGCAAAGAAACCAAAAGTTGTTAAATTGACCATGAATACGTTTGAATAAATACATTTTTTTCTCACTAAATAAGACTGATTGGGAAGGGAAATACACAAACACAGGGGACACATTACCAATAGAACCCTTACTGCAATGCATACATCCACACTCAGACGTGAAGAATATCCTCAGAGAAGACTTCCTCAGCCAATAAACCAAAAGATAACATAATTCATATTAATTGAAGGAAATATGGACACAGACAGAATTATACTTCTAGTCTCTTTTGCCTGACCATTCAGCAATGGAATACCCTTGTGGAGCATATAGTGGATGACTTACTGAAGGGGGAGGATTGTAGGGGGACATTATAGGAAGTATCGTAGGGGGACACAACAACTATAGTTTAGGGCGTTAAGAGTTTTACCGAATCTTATGTAGTAATGAGAGTGAGTCTCTCCACTGTGAAATTGGCCATAGGGGTTGCTTGCAGTGAACTAGAATTAGAATAAAAATAATGACAAAAGTCACCATAGCAAGTAATAATGACAAAAGTCACCCTGCAAGTCAAAAGTCACCATAAATGGTGTTTGGATATTTAGATATCTTCCAAAAATTTTTTTTTGTTTTTACAGTGTAAATTTTTAGAAAAGGTGTAGGTGTATTCAGACTTTTTCAAATTACTGCATATATGCATGTTAAAAGTAATTTATTCAAATCCTAAATGAATTAAACATAGTGTTCTGGGTGGACAAATCGGTCACTCTTATGTGTTACACTGTTGTCGGTGACACTGGGCATGGCTATATATATGCAGATCGCTTGTATTGGCCAGTGCAGAAAGCAGGTTGATTCTTGGACTTTGAATAGGCTTTTTTCATGGTACCCCATGACAAGCTGGTTTCAACAATGCCCAGTTTAGGTTACTTAGTGGTTAAGGTCCTATCTGATTGATAGACAACAGAGGGTAATGTACAAGGGTAGTGCATCTAAATGGAAACCAGCCACATCAGGGGTCCCTAAGGGAGGCATATTGGGTCCTTTATTGTACATTCTCTATGTGAATGCTGTAGGACTTGATATTAATTCCTTCCTTGAACTATTTGCAGATGACACATGTACTGCTTGGGTATTAGATGAGTGGTTATCATCCTGTGCGCAATTACAACAGGATCCTGATAGATTTACAATTGGTGTGTAAAACGGGAATTACTATTAAACCCGAAAAAGTGTAGGATTCTTACGATATCTACTTACAATATCTTTACGATATCTACTGACTGTCTACTTGATTTTGATTACTATATAGGTAGAGTGAAGGTTGAAAGAGTTGTGACACATAAGCATCTTGTAATAATTTCAAACAGCCAAGGTACATGGAAGGATCACATTAGTAAATTGGTTGGGGGGGGGGGCTGGTCAATTCCTCCATCTGATTAGTAGGGTCGTTGGGGACAGCACAAGGGAGGCGAAAGAAACAGCATATATATCAATCGTGCGACCAATTTTGAGTATGGAAGCCAATTTGGTTTCCATTCAGACAGGAATTATCTTGGGAGATTGAAAGGATACAGAGGAGGGCAGCAAGATTTGTACTCCACAGGATTTCTCATAGGGAGAGCATGTCTGAGATGATTAGGGAATTAGGGTGGGAAACACTAAGCCAGTGACGTATATCACAAAGCATCAATCTTTTTATCAGACTGCTGCTGCTGGGGTGTGATGGACCTCTGGTTGGAAGTGTGTCCCTCGCTGAGTATAAAGGGAGAAAGGAGCCAACAACAGGACACAACATAACTCTTGCCTTGGGCCTAAATCTTTTTACCTCCTTGGCTATATCCACAATTCCCTTCAGAACTTCAACTGCAGGTTTATCAAGGGTTATGTCATTTGATCCTATATGTAAAATCGTCATGCATTCCTCCTTTTCCCCTTTCATCATACTTTCAATCTGTCATAATTGTTATATTGGTCACTCTTATGTGTTATACTGCTATTGGTGATGCTGAGTGTGGCTAGATAAATGAAGATCTCTCTTATTGGCCAGTGCATATTACGGCAGCGTTTGCAACCCCCATACAGTCAGGTCTCTTTTTACGCGGGGGATACGTTCCTCAGAAAATCGCATGAAAAGAATTCACTTTAAAAAAGACTATAAGTCTATGGAAAAATGGCGGATACATTCCATAATTTTTAAAATTCGTGTAACTTCAAAATTATGAATTAAAAGTAATGTAAAACCGCATAAAAAAAATTTTGTTGACGTTGAAAAAAATGGGTCTCTTAATAAATTCCTTGAGAACCTGAAAATAATTTATATAAATTCGTAAATAAAATTGCATTTAAATACAACTCGTTTTATTTTATAAGAAAGTAATATAAATTTACATGCTTTTAATCACTATCACTATCTGATAAGAGTATGCACCGTTTGTGAACAGGTTCCAAATCACTTTCATCATCAGAAATAACTGTTTCTGCAATTGGTGATAAATTTTTGCAACCTTCATTCTCACTGTAGGTGCAAGCAGATGCAACTTGAATTATACAATCAAATATAGAATATTGTTTCCGCACGTCTTTTACTGTCAAGGACTCACTTTCTAATTATTTATTCAACATGAATTTGTAAGTCCGCTTAATGTAATATTTTTTGAATGTTGAAATTATGCCTTGATCTAATGGCTGAAGAAGGCTTGGTGTGTTGGGCGGAAGAAATACTATTTGAACATTTGCATGTTCTAACTGTAAATGACCTGGTGCATTATCAATAATTAATAAGACTTTAAAATCAAGAGATTTTTCTTTCAAATAGACTTCCACTTCTGGTCTAAAGCAATTATTGAACCACTCTGTAAAACCAGTTGTTGTCACCCTGACCTTGGGTTAGCCATCCAATGCACTTGTAATTGTTTTAAATCTTTGCCTTCTAGGGCACGGGGTCTAAAATATCGATTTATTGTGAGTGGTTTCAACATTCGATCTCCTGATTGCATATATAAAGTACTGTATACATATTTGAGAAAAAAATTTTAATGAAATTAAAACCGTGTAACTTGGAAATCACGTTAAAAGAACCCGCATAAAAAGAGAGTCAACTGTCCTATGTTAGTTAAATAACAGTTGAAACTCGAATTAAACTATAATTTAAAAACAAAATCGGTATTCATAAAAAGTGAAATTCATAAAAAAAAATTCATAGAAGCAGGATATTCATGGCTACACGAGATCATTCACTGAATCGATATGTATTTTGTTTGTCAGGAGGAGGCCTTCGAGCCTGAAGGCGAGAAGGCCGGGGGACCGATTGTTTCCCAAAATTAAACTTCATTCCTATGAATTATCGGCTGCCGTATTATCTTTGCTATGTACCTTTACAACGATCTCTTCTTTCGGTCTTTCGGTCCACCGGCCTTCCCGCCTTTGGCGGATCCTCAAGGACCAGGGTATGGTGGCTGTCCGCCACACCTCTGACGCCTTGGTGCTGACCTTCGGTAGGCCCAAGTTGCCAGAATACATCAGGGCTGGCTACCTCTGCTTGCCAGTATGGCCTTTATTATTATTATTATTATTTATTCAACATACTATTTGTACAAAACAACGAGCAAGGTTGGAGAAAATCAATGATTGTTGACAAAGAATTCCAAAAGACACTTCCTAAAGTGCCTACAATTGGTGACACAGCAAAACATGGAGCATTCAAAGATAGTTGATCTAATTATATAAGGTAGGGCGTTCCAAGCCCTAAACGCAATAATCGGGAAAAGGTCATCCCTAAAGTCTCGACACGGTCGTAAAGGCTCAAAAAAGAACCAGCGTGTTACCCGGACACTAGTGCTAGAAGAAAACCAGGTGGTTATAGCATGCAATGGGTGATGGGAGTATCGTAAGGTGCCACCAATTACGAGAAGTTGACAGAACCTAAGGAAGGTATGGAAAGGGAGAATACGATACCTAGTCCAAGCAGGACTAAGAGAGACCCAGGGAGGCAGTCTAAAAATGGTGCACAATATAGCATTATATGCTACTGATAACGATTGAAGGTAGGCTTTACTGAGCCCCGCAAGATATGGAGCAGCAAAAGATATCAACGGAAGAACTTTGGCATGAAATATAAGAAGTAATCTGTTAGTGGGAATCATTTGGCGTAAGCACTTGAACAGGTAATTCAAGGAATTAAGTTTGGATAACAAAAGGTCCTTATGCAACAGGAATTTAAGATAGGGGTCACACATGACACCCAGAATACGAATACTCTGAGTGGAATATGGTAAGTTCTGCAGCTTTGGGGAGGAAAAATTTCTAGGTAAAAATACCATAACTTTTGTTTTCTCCAGGTTTAGACGTAAATTCAGTGACTTGTACCATGTTGAAATAGATGATAATAAAGAGAGTATCAGGGGAGACAGGTCCTCTAAGGGGTTTAGAGATACCGACCGTCCAAGAAAATTGTCGTCGGCAAAGGACCATGGTTGCCAACCCTCACAATGTAGAGGAAGGTCGGCTGTAACTACGTTGAAAAGAAGGGGACCAAACACTGAGCCCTGAGGGACCCTCCTAACTAGAGGGGTAATTTTGGAAGAGGACCTAGTCCTAGCAGATCTATTATGAAGAAATGATTTTAAAATATTGAGGACGAATGGATTTAAAGTAGCACATTTTAACTTCTCAATGAGGGATTTATGATCCACAGTGTCTAAAGCTTTTGCCAGGTCAGTCTGAACCAATATATACCCCCGCCCGGTGGCAAGGGAAGTGGCCACCGCTGCCAGAACAGACAAGATTGCAAAGGAGACAGAGGATTTTGGGCGAGAGCTAAATTGAGTTCGCGGGATAATAGACAGGAGGACACTTCGTACCAAATCGTAAATCCATCTATCCAAAATCTGTGCCATGGAGGATAAAATAGCAATAGGACGATAGTTAGTAGGATCAGAAGGTGCTCCTTGCTTATAAACTGGGACAATAAGGGCTTGCTTCCAAGGAGATGGAAACACGCCCAGGGCCATGCAAGTATTCAAAATGTGCAAGATTAACTTTAGACTAAGAGGATCTAACGACTTGATGGCAGTGGCTGGGATCCCATCGGGACCTTTCATTCCGAGCCCCCTTCGCTGCTTCAAGTGCCAAAGGTATGGTCATGGCCAGAATTCCTGTTCTGCCAGGGCCATGTGTGGCACTTGTGGGCAGGGAGACCATTCCCCCAAGCCTTGTAAGACTGCACCTTATTGCACCAACTGTAAGGGAAACCACCTCGCCTCTTCTCGAGATTGCCCCACCTGGTTACAGGAACGTGCCATCCAGGAATTGCGTGTCAAGAAGGGTATCAGTTTTTAAGATTCGCAGCAGCTGCTAGCCTTGCCAGGGACGCCAAGTCGTGGCCTGTCCTATGCAGGCGCTGCAAAGGTGGCTGCTGTGTCATCTGTCTGCACCCAGACGGACATACGTCCACAACTCCCCCCACTCATCCGTTTTTTGCTCTCTCAGGCCCACAGGGTCCATGGGATACCGGTCTGTGCTAGCATTGGCTGCCAGACAGATCCCGATCCCATGCCAGAGGTTTCTTCTGGTTCCATCACTGCCTCTGGCCCAGCCTCCCAGCCTCCACACGCCATCCAAGAATGTCTGGGAAAAGCTGAGAAAAATCAGGGAAGGTACTTACAATCCTGTGGCTCTGGTCTACTTGTGCAAGGGAGACATTTACTTCTGCCTTGTGAGGTGGCTGAGAATCTGGCAAGGACATTTGCAGCCATCTCCAGTTCCCAGCACTACACTGCAGCTTTCATCAAACAGAAAGAAGCGGCAGAACGCCTTCCAATTAACTTCTGTGGTGGTGTTGCTGAGGGGTATAACGACCCATTTACCCCTTGGGAGCTGCAAGCAGCTATAGCATGGGCCCGGGATACTGCCCCTGGTCCTGATAACATCCATTACCAATTGATACGGCATCTACCTGAGAATGGTCTTTCCTACCTCCTTGAGGTTTTTAATTATATTTGGCAGCAGCACGACATCCCTGTAGGCTGGCGGGAGGCTATCATCATTCCCCTCCCAAAACCTGGAAAGGATAGTACCTTACCCACGAATTACAGGCCCATATCTTTGACGAGCTGTCTGTGTAAAACCATGGAACGCATGGTTAACTGGCGCTTGGTGTGGTATCTGGAACGACAAAACTTTCTCTCCCACGCCCAATGTGGCTTCTCTGCAGGCAGGTCTCCGGTGGATCATTTGATCTCAATGGAGACAGAAGTACGTGAGGCCTTTCTCCACCGACAGCACTTGGTGGCTATCTTCTTTCATGTGGAGAAGGCGTATGATACCACATGGCGCCATGGCATATTTGAGACCTTGCAGCAGTGGGGTCTCAGGGGTAATTTGCCCCTCTTCCTCCATAGTTTTTTGTCCAACCGGACCTTCAGAGTGCGTGTGGGTAACACCTACTCCTCCGCCTTTTTGCAGAAGAATGGTGTCCCACAGGGGAGCATCCTCAGTGTGATGCTCTTTACTGTTGCAGTGAACGGTTTTCCCTTCTCCATTCACCCCCAGTACAACCGTCCCTATTTGTGGACGACTTTTTTATCTGGTACCGGGGTGCCACAACGCATGGCATTGAGCATCAGCTGCAACTGGCACTCAATAGTGCCAATGAGTTCGCCACCTCACGTGGCTATAAATTCTCCCCTGAGAAATCAACAGTCATGCACTTCTGTCATAAGCGAGGGCTTCATCCTGAGCCTCAGCTTACTCTGAATGGGCACCTCCTCCCAGTTGTAGAGGCAGCCCGGTTTCTTGGTCTCTGTTTTGACAGCCGTCTGACATGGGTCCCACACTTGAAGGAGCTCAGGGCTAAGTGCCTTCGCTCCCTTAATATTCTGTGGTGCCTGCAGGGAACTGGTTTTGGGGCAGATCGAACGGTGATGCTTTGATTATACCGATCACTCGCTCGATCATGACTCGACTATGGCTGTAGTGTTTATGGCCTGGCTGCTCCATCTACTCTCCAGATAGTGGACAGTGTTCATCATGCTGGCATCCGGTTGTCCATTGGGGCTTTCCGCACAAGTCCCGTGCTCAGCCTTTATGCTGAATCAATGAGCCGCCACTGACTGTAAGGCGGCACTGCTTAGCAGCTGCATATATTTTGCGGCTGAAAGGTCAGCCACAGCACCCTACACACCCAGTCGTTTTTAGTCGCACTCTGCAACGACCATTCAATCGCCGGCCAGGGGTTCCCCCTCCATTTGGCATGCGGTGGATGGATGGTCTCACTGGCCTGGGTGTGACCCTGCCTAGGGTGCAGCCTGTACTACCGGCCTTTGTGCCGCCCTGGACAGTACCTGACCCGATTTTTAATTTGACACTCACTGCCTTCCCCAAAGGCAGTACCGATAGGTCAGTGTACCAGCAAGAGTTTGGACGCCTCTCTCTGACCTATCGGGGCCATGTTTTTGTTTACACAGATGGGTCGAAAATGGTACCTCTGTGGGTTGGTCAGTCTTTACAACTGGTCATCTCTTAGGGGGCCGCCTTCCAGGCGTCACCAGTGTCTTAACTGCAGAGCTTACTGCTCTGCACAGGGCACTGGAACTCATCCAATTTTTGAACCACAGACACGTTGTGGTTGCGACTGACTCCCTATCCTCCCTACAGCTATTGCACACCCTGTATAGCAGGAATACCATCGTCCAGGGTGTGCACTGTTTGCTGCTCATGATTCGTCAGCAGGGCAAGACAGTTTTGTTTATGTGGGTCCCGGGGCATGTTCGGGTCTCTAATGACCTTGTAGTTGACGGGACCTTAAACTCCAACCAACAACAACAACCCGGGGCATGTTGGCATCATGGGGAATGAGAGAACTGATGCCCATGCCCATCATGTGGCCCACCTACCAGATATTCCTGACACTACTGTCCCCTCCTCTGATGCTCTCCCGATGGTGCGGCGGGCTGTCCATGGGCAATGGCGGTCCTAGTGGTTTGCGGAGACCACCAACAAACTCCGCACAATGAAGGACACCCCAGTGCACTGGGCGTCCTCATGCCACCTGTCACGGAGGGAGGAGGTTGTTCTTGCTCGTCTGCGAATCGGTCACACGTTCCTCACCCACTCCTACATATTACGGGGTGAGGATGAACCATGGTGTGACTGCTGTTGGGAGCCTCTCACAGTGGCACACATCTTCAGTTACAGTGAGAGATACCGTGAACTTAAATACCGACTGGGGGTCAGTCCAGAGCTCTCTAACTCCATTGGGGATAACCCCCAGGGAGTTGAGAGCTCTCTCATATTTGTGAAGGAGGCTGGCCTTTTTCACAAAATCTAATGCAAAGCCTTTGCGTTTTCCTTTTGTGTGTTTTGGCTTTTGCCTCTTTTTGTTTGTATCCGTTTTGGCTTTTGCTTTTTATCTCTCTGTTTGTTTGGCTTTTGCCTGTTTTATCTTTGTCCTATTTTGGCTTTTGCCTTCTTTGTATTTTTGTCTGTGTAGGCTTTTGCCTACTTTTTTGTGTTTGTTGTTGGCCTTTGCCCTTACTTTTTGTCTGTTATTTGTTTGGCAGTTGCCTTGTGTTTTGTTAATTTTATTGGGCTTTTGCCCTTATTTATTTTCACCATGGTGGGATGGCCACTTACACCCCCCCCCACCATGGTGATTGTCTTTCTGGGCCCTAATGAACATTGAAGTTGATCGGCCCTAAAACACGAACGAACAGGTAGCATGCCAAATGTGCTCTGTGGGGTAGGCTGGCATCCCCCACTGCAAGCAACGCCAACATTCCTGCAGGTTCAAGACGCCCGGCTGTGGTGGCCCCAGCTGGAGTGCGCTCAGATAGCATAAGGGCTAATCTTATATTGGGAACTTGTAATGTGGGGACCCTTACAGGCAAAGCTGGGGAACTTGCAAATACCCTAAAGTGACAGAGGATCCAGGTAGCTTTCCTCCAAGAAACTAGGTGGAGGGGGAATAGATCAAGGGCCCTGGGTGAGGGGTAAAAGCTGATTTATATTGCCAGTGAAGGGCGGCAAAATGGGGTGGGCATGGTATTGGATAGTGAGCTTAAACAAGGGGTCACCCAGGTAAAACGAGTCAATAGCAGGCTCATGTTAGTTTGTAACAGGCGAAAAGGCCGTGGCAATATGATCTTGGGTAGAAAGACCGTGGTGAAAATGCCGCAAAAAATTAGATCACATAGTAATGTGATCGAGGGTAAAAAGACTGCCAAAAAAACGGACGTGAAAAATTATATCGCATGAAAATATGATCGAGGGTGAAAAGACCCCCAAAAAGGTCACAAAAATGAGATCCATGGTATAATGACCATGACCTTAAAAAAATTGCATAAACAAAGGTGTAGGTAGTCTAAATTATATATGGGGATTTTCAGTTGTCTGAATCGATTTAATGCATTTTTGTGTACTGTAATTCTTGTCATGGTAGGAGGAGGTAAAGTACCTAGGATCAACATTTCAAAGCAATGGGGAGATAAACTCAGATGTGAACCGTAGAATCAATGAGGGTTTTTTTGAAATGGAAACAGGCAAGCGGAGTCCTGTGTGATAGGAGGGTCCCAATCAAGTTGAAAGGGAAAGTCTACAGGACAGTGGTTAGGCCATCTATGCTATACGGTTCAGAGTGCTGGGCAGTGAGGAAAAGCCATGTATCTAGAATGCAAGTAGCCGAGATGTGAATGCTGCGGTACATGGGTGGGGTGTCGAGAGCAGATAGAATTAGGAATGCATACATTAGAGGTAGCCTGGGGTAGTGGACATTGCCGAAAAGATGATGGGAAATAGGCTGAGGTGGTATGGTCATATAATGAGAAGAGGGGATGAGGCGCTTGTTAGGGCCATACCGGGAATGCAGGTGGTCGGGAGCACCCGGGGCAGGGGGAGGTCGAAGTTAACGTGGGAGCAGGTCATCCGTAAGGATATGGCGGTGTGCGGAGTGGACGGGGATCTGGTGGGTAATAGACGGGAGTGGAGGGCTAGAACCCGAAGACCGGACCCCAGCCACAGGCGGGATAAGGGTGTGATGATGATGATTCTTGCATCCCTTCTAAATTAATGATACCGGAGTTACTCCTGTGACGCCGGCAACTCCGTCAACTTCAGTAACTCAGTCACCCTTGCAAACAAAACAAAGGGAAAACCAGACGACAGAAACAAGCATCGTGAGGTTGGAAAGACCTGACATGTAAGCTATGCCGGTACACATCTTTAGTATAGAAACACATTGTGGCGCTTCTTCCATCGTCCTTTGAAGAAAGTTGCGGTCTTCTAAAAATGCCGAAAACCGGTCGTGGTGAAATTGCGATTCTTCATTGAATGAATTCTTGCCAGGCTATGTGAAATTGCTTTGGGCGGGAAAGTGTGAGCTGCGCGGTGGTGATTTTTAATACAACAGAAGTACAAAATAATCCGAAGAACTTATTTTCCATAAAGACTAATGGCGGTCGCCAAACGAAAAAGGTGAGAAGAAACAATACTTTTACATAGTTCCTTTAGTGTTAAAACGTTTCATATCGTTGGCAGTGCCATGCTACAGAAACAACGGGCATGTGGTTTAATTTATTAGAAGGTTCGAGAGAAGTTTATCTTTGAAACAATATTTGGAAACTCCATTTCGGAGGAATAACGGGGGACGTAAAGTAATATAAAACCTTTGAAATATTACTTGACTAAGTTATTTACTTGAGAAAACGCCATCAGGTGACAAAGGGGCTCAAGATAATGCATCAACAGTTTTAACCCTTAGCTACTATTGTGTTTGTACGTACTGTATATTCTATTATGGGGCCATTGGAGACCCCATCACTTATTCTATTAATAAATATGCACACTTTAGGTATCAAATGAAATCTTCCTCAGAATTAAACTTTATTTCAGACATCTTAACTATTAATGTTGAACAGAATTGTTTTTTTTCATAATCTACAAATTGCACTAATTTTAATTAAAATTAAAAAAACTGCAATACTTTTTATAGCATTCACAAATGTCGAAAAAAACATTAATGACAATAACTAATGAACCCTCATAAATTCCTTTAACCAAACTGTTATATATGAAAGATAATTTGTAAAATTGAACGTTATCAACCATGCTTTCATTTCAGACATCACTTTTTTCTAGTAAACATATGATGCCAATACATTTTTCTGCTGAATGACATTTACAAACAAAATTCCTGCAACTGCTGCGAGTGGTTCATATTTTTCTGCCCCTTTCCCTTTCACTTAAATAACACCTCATACGTTTTCTTTGTTGTGTATTTGAAATTTGAACCAATGTGTTCCATGAAGATGCCCGAGCTGCATAATTTGGTTTTTGGTCTAACAGTTTTTCTATGGTAAATTACATTTCTCTTGAAAAGTTTGTTAGATCCAATCTTACATTTAAGTAATTTTGAACCACGCTTTCAGTTATTTGCTTTATAAAGTCAAATCTACTAATTTGAGTATTAGGATTTGCTGTTTTGAACAATACAAAACTTAACTGAAATGTCAATCAGTGCAAACCGTAATTTGGTTTGCAGGTCATCTTCTGCATCGCCTACCAACTCTGTAGTTAACACACCTTTGATCTAAAGCATTAAATAATAGAAGGATGGAGTGTGTCATTTTGACACGTTTTTGTTTTTAAAATGTTATTGTGGCCAATCAGTTTATCCAAAGAGGCTCAACTTTCATGACTTTCCCTAGATAAGTGCAGGGTATGCATATGCAAAATTTCTAAGAAAGAGGATTAAAAGAAAAAAAAGTTATTAGTCAGTTCACCTAATAGGGCCAAACTGTGTCAAAATGACACCCATAGGTAAATGGCAAATATGATGTATATTTAAGATCCCAGTAGTAGTCTGTACTACAATGATTGTATAAAACTTGCTTATGGCATGCTGTGCTTCATTTTACTCATTATATAACTGTTACAATATACATGGGTGGGTGTTGGTGAAATGCGTTGCAGCTGGGTTTACAGACATGTATATGTGTGTATGCACATGTACATATTTGGCTACAGCACCGTGTAGCATGCAATAGATGTATGGAAAAAGTTTGACGATTACCAACTATGCAGTGATAATGGATGCATGTGTCTAGACAGTGTGTCTGTTTGATGAATTTGTGGTGCTGTGGGCACCTCGCTGAATACCTATCTTGGTAATAGTTTGTTGAATCACATATGAGTGATCCCGTGACAGTGATGGCATGCAAGAGAGAATACTAATTCCCAGTTGTGTGTTCCGTACCTCAAGTAGAGGTCGTGGAAGACAATGGGTTCGTCAGTGTTGAACTGTACCAAAAGATGTGGCCAGTGTAAGTGAATATTGATCTTGTAGTGGCTTCGAGTGGAAGCCATTGGACAGTGGAGGGAAACGTGCTGGTCAAGCCACTGGTCACAATGTGCTGCACCAGAAACCGGGTCCAACACCTTATGCCTGGTGTATTTTAAGAATCAACCTATCATCTGCCTGGCACCTGTTATTCAATGAACCATTGCTCAAACATATTCAGCAGTGCACCATAGCAGACGTCCACTGTCAGCTGGCTAATAATAAATGGACTATATCACTTTCAGAGCTTGATACATTCATTGGTCTTGTTTATGTGCATGGTACTTTGGGGGTGGCAGGGCATTATGTGAAGGATCTCTGGTTGTCTAAGTGGGCCCCCCTAATTTTTTGTGAGACTAGGAGCAGAGCTCAGTTCATGGAAATCATGCCCTTTATTCAGTTTGATGTACAGTCCAACCCCGATAATGAAAACCCGGATAATGAAATTTTCTGGTTAATGAAGACAGGTAGGTCCCAGCCAAAGGTATATGTCAATACATGTAACTGTACCTTGGATAATGAAGACACTGATAATTATTGCATAATGAAGACAACGTATGCTTTTTCTGTATATGTGCAACAATATAATTTCAATCTCTATAATGAAGACAGCCTTATAAAAATTTCAAAAGGACATAGTCTAGCTAGTTTTAAGCAGTTATAAGAGGGTGGTTAGGGATTTTGTTGGAGCAGAAAGCTCTAACCTTCAATCCACTACTGAGAAGTAAAGGTTTTCGTACAGGGTGTACAGTATTACATACCTGCCCTTGTAATTGGATAGCTAGTCACATTTGTAAAAGTCTAATCTGTTACATACAGTATACTTTCATTAATAGACAGCCATGGGGAGTTGAAGTCTGCCCACTATTAGTTGGCCACTATTGGGAATAATGATTTACCACTGTAAGGGAATTTTGTGACAAAATATCATGTACCACTATAGAGAGGTATCCATTAAGGGAGATTTCACTATATGCTGATGTTTTCATTCAATTTATCAATTTGTTTATTGTAATTTCATTTAGAAACGTTATGTTGCACGTTTTAATTGAAAAAAAAAAAACAAACAAACAAACGCTAAGAAGCTATCATGAGCATGAATTAGACCTAAAATTGGACATTCTGGATAATGAAGACACTTATGGTTGGTTTGGGTTGGGTGCAGCCAAGTTGCGTTGGGTGCAGCCGAGTTGCGTTGGGTGCAGCCCAGTTGCATTGGGTGCAGCCAAGTTGCGTTGGGTGCAGCCAAGTTGCGTTGGGTGCAGCCAAGTTGCGTTGGGTGCAGCCAAGTTGCGTTGGGTGCAGTCAAGGTGCGTTGGACACACCAGTTCCCGTGAGATCACTGAAGTTAAGCAGCACAAGCCCACGTCAATACCAACAAGGGTGTTTGGTAAAGAACGTAGGGTGCTGCAAATTAACCCTCTCCTTCATCCTTTCACCTACCTTCTCATCTCCCGCGGACAGCCTCCTAAGGGTTCGTCCTGTTATGGCGGCTTACTCCCCAACCCACGAATCTACTCCAGAGTGAGAAAATCCAGAGAGTGGTCCGTTAGGGGTCTTCATTATCAGGGTTGGATTTGTTTGTGGTACTTGATGCCAGCAGCTTGAGAATGACAGGTTTGCTCTTGCATCTGATGTATGGAACAAATTTCTAGAAAATTGCTCCATGTGTTATATTCCATCTCAAAACATAACTGTGGATGAGCAACTGCTGCCTTCAAAAACCAGGTGCCGCTTCATCCAGTATATGACAAATAAACCAGACAAATTTGGTATCAAATTCTGTGTAGCAACAGACATTGAAACCAAATATGTGGTTAATGCAAGGCCATATCGTGGACAGGATGAAATCCACCCCAAAGAGATGCAGCTGGCCAAAAGTGTAGTGATGTTTGTCATGGAAGGCTACCTGGATGCTGGTCACAATATAACAATGGACAATTTTTTTTACTTCACCCAGCATTGACCAAAGACTTTGGCTTGCAATGTGACCCTCATTGGGACCATATGTACAAACCACTGTGAGCTGCCTCCTGCTGCAAAATATACCAGTGCACGTTGGTATGACTCGACTGTCATTGAGCATGAGAAAACATTGACAATATGTATATAGTCGTGGCCTGAAAAAAACCCACCTAGAAATGGTACATAAAAAAACCCACCCTCTAACCTGGCTCTTATTAAATAAAAAGTGTTAATGTTTTGCATGCTCTGTAAGCTACATGAGTGTAGCTAAAATAAAGCAGCATTTAACCTAGAGTGACCAAAATTATCAAAAAAATTTTTTTTTTCATTTTCTGCAAAAATACACCACAATTGTTTGGTTTTTTGCACAATTTCAAGGCAGAACCACATTTAAATGGAAAAGTGCCATCAGTTTTCCATATGGCCAAGTGTTAGGCGATACATCCCTCTACTTAGAAAATAAATATTTTACTGTTGCCTACAGCCACCGTTTTACAGTAATCCCCTAAAGCCAAACATAAAAAAACCCATATGTCCTCTAAAAAAACCCATCTCCAAAGTATTTCAAAATTTGAAAGAATGTGGAATAAAGAGTTTGTAATAAGCCCATGCAGCAAGTATTTCAAAACTCATCCTGGTATTTATAAAAATTGTATTTAAAAAGTGTGTACCTCTAAAAATTTCTGGCAAGAAAATTCTACATTGGCCACTGAAGAAACTTATTCTGCAAGGATGAAAATGAGCCACTTCCCCAGGCGTCATTCAGAGTTTTAGACATTAGAGGAGATGGACGACCACCTGCATTCTTGAAATTGACTGAATGAACTCCTCATCTCTTCTCATTAGGTGACCACCCCAGCATTCACATCTCAGCATGTTTCATTCTACTGAAGTGGCTCTATTCCCTGCCTAACACTTGGGTACTGCAGCTAAATTTTCCATCGGAAAATTGCTAGGCTGCCACCCATGATAGTGCTGCACCATGAATTACTGGTGTCATGCAGAGCTGCACTACTACTGCATCTTCACAAATGTGGATGGCAAAAGTAGTCTGTGAAACTACCAGCTACCAAAAAAATATAGATTGGAATTAATTTATGAGGAAATCTTGGCATGGATCATTATTAATTAGGAAAGAATTAAGGTACTGAAAATTTCAGGGACATCACATGCTTAGAAACCAATGATCAGCGATTTTTGTAAGATGCAGGTAGTCTATCAACTACCATTTATCATTCTAGGGTTAATTAAGCAAGGCATTCTGCAAGGATGAAAATGAGCCATTTCCCCAGGAATCATTCAGATTTTTAGACTTTAGAGGAGATGGTCATCTAGCATCCCTATGGGATTTGTCCCTGCGGAGAACATTTTCTTTGGTGCAATTGCAATGAACTTGCAGCTTCATATATGTAATTTCAATCGAACCTAATGTGTACAAGGAGATCTTATCCATCTGGGCATTATGGCACATGTGCATTAATGCATTTATAATAACTTGTGTCTAATACAATTTTCATGTTGTGTGAATAAATTTTTGGTTTAATGTCCAAGTTTTCTTGAAAACCACTATAGTCATTTCAAGCTTCATGTCAATTAATAAGAAAAACATATTAACTACGTTTAAACTTTAAAAAACTGACTTAGAGGGATGGGGTTTTTTTTAGGGACCATGGGTTTTTTTTATGAACATTGGGTTTTCTTTAAAGTTTCACTTTTTTGAAAAATACCAAAAAATGAATGACCAATGAATAGATGAAAGTACTGAAATATCTGCACAACATGTAGCCATGATAAAAGAACACAAAAAAACTTTGGTAAATGGACACTTACAGAAAGATATGGGGCTGAAAGTGAATCGTGGGTTTTTTTAGAGGCCACGACTATATCGCTGCAAGCCATACAAAAATGTGGCTGTGCTGAGCACACTTCACAGTGTTGTATCAATTGGAAGCACAGAAAAGAAGCCAGAGGCTGTCAAATTCTATAACAAAATGAAAGAGGGTGTAGATTCAGTAGACCAGATGGCATGCCTGTACTCAACATGAAGTGGTACTCTGAGTTAGCCCATCCATGTGTTTACAACATCCTAGATATTGGGGCAATAAATGCATGGGTCATTTACAGACAGTGCACATTGTCAAAAATTTCCACTTTAATAGAATCACTCACAAATATACATATTTTAGTATCTTGTTGGTCCACCTTTCTTGAAAAGCTGTTGGCCAAGACGGAATCCCCTTTAAAGGATGACATTGCCTAGGGAGGACAGGTACCAGGTAGCTAGTGTAGCTTTTCATTAAGATAGCTAGTGGAGATAGAATGCCATCTGCATGGCATGAGAGTTGGATAGTACCACTCTACAAGGGTAAAAAGGATATCCAAGACTGTGGCAACTATAGAGGTATAAAGCTAATGAGCCACTCCATGAAGCTCTGGGAGAGAGTAATGGAACGTCACCTTCAGGGTAGAACTAGTGTCTGTGGAAATCAGTTCAGGTTTATGCCAGGTAGGTCCACAATGGAGCCAATCTTCATTCTGAGGCGGATGGTAGAAAAACATCGAGCAACAAAAAAGATCTGGAGAACGCCTATGATAGTGTCCAATGAAAGGTTGTTTGGGAAGTATTATGAAAAATGGGGGTAGAAGAAAGATTTATTTTTATCGTCCAGGATATGTATGATGGCTCCATAGCCAAGGTAAGGACACCTTGTGGAAACTGGAGGCTTTTCAGTTTAAGTTGGGGTGCACCAAGGTTCAGCACTTAGTCCACATCTTTTCTTCTTGGTTATGAATGAACTGCTGATGGGTGTAGCAGAATGGGTCCCACAGTGCCTGGTATTTGCCGATGATATAGGGAAAGTTAGTGACACCAGAGAGCAGATAGAGAAGTGACTAAACGATATAAGAGGAGCATTGGAAAAGGGAGGGCTAAGGATTAACACAAAGAAGACAGAGTATTTAGCGTTCAATTGGGATGGTCAGGTAAACAGTGGGGACATATGCTCAAGAGGCGAACTGGTGAAAATGGTGCAGGAGGTAAAGTACTTAGGATCAACATTTCAAAGCAATGGGGAGATAGACTTGGATTGACGTGTAGAATCAATGGGGGTGGGTGAAATGGAAACATGCAAGCAGAGTCCTGTGCGATAGGAGGGTTCCAATCAAGTTGAAAGGGAAGTTCTACAGAACAGTGCTTGGGCCAGCTATGCTACGTATGGTTCACAGTGCTGGGCAGTGAAGAAAAGCCATGTAAATAGAATGAAAGTAGCCGGGATGCAAATTCTGCAGTACACGAGTGCTGTGTTAAGAGCAGATAGAATTAGGAATGCATTTATTAGAGTTAGCCTGGGGGTAGTGGACATTGCCAAGAACATGAGGGGAAGTAGGCTAAGGTGGTATGGTCCCATAATGAGAAGAGGGAATGAGGAGCTTGTTAGGGCCATACCAGGAATGCAGGTGGTTGAAAGCACCCTCGTGGCAGGGGAAGTCTGAAGTTAACGTGGGAGCAGGTCCTCTGTAAGGATATGGCGGTGTGCAGAGTGGGTGGGGACCTGGTGAAAGATAGATGGGAGTGGAGGGCTAGAACCAACAGACCCGACGCCACCACAGGCAGGATAAGGGTATGATGATGATGATGTTGGTCCACCTTTACTGCTATCACAGCATCTACTCTGGGGCATATATACTGTCCACAAGGTTTTGATATGTTGCAACACATAATTTATGCCATTCTGCCATAAGTGTCTTGGACAGTTTGGTCACATATATCGGGCATTCTGCACAAGTTTGCAATCGACGTTCCAACACATCCAACGGATGTTTGATGTGGTTCAGATTGGGACTCTATGCAGGCCAGTCAAGTTCTCGAACCCCCTCTTCATTAAACCATGTGCCTGCACCCCTTGCTTTGAGGCAAGGTGCATTATCGTGCTGAAACAGAAAAGGGCCATTGCCAAAATGCTGCCAGAGAGATTGGAGTGCAGCATTGTCCAGAATGTCCAGGTGACGTTGCATTTAAACTTCCATCCATAGAAACGATTGCACCCAACCTATACCATGAGAAGCACTCCTATATTATCACTGACCCTCTGCTGATTTTCACCATGGGCACAACACAGCTTGGCAGGTTATGTTTGCTGGGCGTTCGCCATATCCAAACATGTCCATGTGATTGCCAGATGGTGTTGTGGGACTCATCATGCCATTCAACCATTCGCCATTGATCCAGACTCCAATGTCGTCACTTTTGCAGCATTGCAATGCATTGCCCATGCTGATGTGAGGTTTTTGGGCTGCCACAATGCCTTAAAACCCATTGCATGCAGTTCTCTGCAAACAGTTAGGGTGCTAACAATTGTTCCCATCAACTCTATTCACATTTTTACATTTTCATGCATGGCTTTTGAGTGTGGTAGTGTATATTGAGCCTGGATGAAGAACTTTGTGAGCACTATGCTGATTCTCGTACTGCAAATGCTTAAAAACTTCCATACCTAAGGCTACAGTATGCCCCTCAAAGCGACATATGTGCCATTTTCAGGGGTGTGGGCAAAGGAATAAAACTGCAAACGTTTGCTCTTCCTGTGAACATCCTGTTTGTGGTACATGTGCAGGGCATGTTGTAAAACAGATATATAGCATTACTTGTGAACAATTTGAATGGTAATAAACGTATTGCATAATGTTGCAATGGGGGTCCGTATCCCATTGCACCACCTGATCCAACATCCGTTTTGGTCGTCCTTTACCCCTACAGTCTGCAATTACTGGCATTCCCACAATGGCCCTAATAAGTTCCTCCTCTCCCCTCCTCATCACATGTGCATACCACCTCAAACGTTTTTCTCTCATCTTCTCTGCAATGTCTCCCACCCCAAATCTACCTCTAATGTAATTGTTTCAGATTCTGTCAGATCGTGACACCCCACACATGTAGCGCAGCATTCGCAACTCTGCCACTTGCATTTGCCTTTCATGGTTCTTCCTAACTGTCCAACACTGAGCCATACAACATAGTGGGCCTAACGACAGTTCTGTAAACTTTGCCCTTCAACTTCATTGGGACCCTGCAGTCACACAGGATCCCACTTGCCTGCTGCATTAATCCATGTATTAAGCCATGCTGCATTAATCCTATGGCTCACGTCAGAATCAATCTCCCATAAATTGGGAAACTCATCCTAGATAGCAAAATTCCTGCACCACTGTGATCCCCTCTCCCCCACAACGTAACTCCTCCTCTTGCCCCTGGCCACTAAAATTGAAAGCTAGGTACTCAGTCTTCCTGATGTTCACCTTAAGGCCCCCTCCTGCCATGATTTTGACTGATTTCATGTTTTGGAAATGACTAACGACAGTATGTGAGTGGTGGTGAACCAGTTTTTGAAGACTGGTCACAATAACACAAAAAAAAACTGAAAAGTTGTCCGTGGGTCAGGCGCAAGCATGGCTGTGAAATAAAGTTACTTGCATGAAGTTGGGAGATGTCATAGCATTTGGCACCATGGTGAAGGTTTTGGGCCCAAATATCTCATCTATTCATGCAGGCAGAACTTAATGATTTGGTGAGAGATTTGAACTTATCTGAAGGGCATCTGGAATGGAGGGGTACTTCGTGGGGGATAGGTGGGAGTGGAGGATTAGAACCCATAGACCAGACTGGAGTTCCCAATCCGAATAATCGAATATTCGATATCCGGATATATTCGGCCTGTTTGCAAGTATTTGATATTCGAATATTTTAGAAATTATTCGAATAATATTCGGAAAAATTTAAGGCCCATTTGTAACTAAATATTTTGCAAATGTCGACATTATAGGATAAATTCAGCAATTACTACAGTCGATGGTTTGATGCACAGCTTATTTACCTAGAATTTCCAGAAATATTATTGACTTATTCAAGCATGTGTTAGGGTTAGGGGCTATCCACTAACTGCTTTTATAAATGATGTTCTCAACAAATATGGGATATTTTAGTTTTTACTTCCACCTACCCACTGGGTGATCCATTGACTACCAACAAAACAAAATAAGTGTACCGCATCAAGTGTACTCCATCACTGAAATATCAAGGAACATTAAAATTGGGATATCCTAATTTTTCAGGTAAGTGATGCATAATAGATATCATCATCATATCTGTATCCCACCTGTAGCAGGGTCGGGTCTGCAGGTTCTAGTCCCACACGCTGCCATATAGTTATGAGCAAGCTGTTCCTACGTCTCCCCCCGCCCCACGTTCTTCCAACCACCTGCATTCCTGTAATAGACCTAACGAGCTCCTCCTTCCCTCTTCTCATTACATGTCCATACCACCTCAATCTGCTATCCTTCATTTTACCACATTGTCCCCCCCCATTGTCCCCTTAATTTTATCAGCTCTTGACATCCCACACATGGACCACAGCGTTTGCATCTCAGCTACTTGAATTCTATTTTTTACATGGCTCTTCCTCACTGCCCAACACTCTGCTCCATATAGCATAGCAGGCCTAACCACTGCCTTATAAAACATCCTTTTCAACTTTATTATAGTTATAGTTTGAGACACTTAATGCTTTTTTTATTTTTCAAATTAAAATATTGTGCGGCCAAGTTGCGTTGGACACACCAGTACCTGTTAGATCACTGAAGTTAAGCAGCGCACACCCACGTCAATACCAACTTAGGTGGTTGGTAAAGAACGTAGGGTGCTGCAAATTAACCCTCTTCCTTGTCCTTTCACCTACCTCCTCATCTCTCGCAGGCAGCCTCCTAAGGGGTTGACCTGTCATGGCTGCCTGGCTTACACCCCAACCCACAAACTAATCCAACTAAACTAAACTAAACCATGCCATAAAATGAATTTAATAAACTGATTTTACAATAATTTTATTCATTTTATTATTATATATCTTATCGTACCTATTTTAATAACCATGGAATAGAGCTTTTACATTGTTCTCTAACAATTCAAACTATTCGAACATATATTCGAATAGTTTGAATTTTATTATTCGATATTCGAATAGTTGATGAAGCTGAATATTTGGAAACTCTAGACCAGACCCTGCCTCATGCAGGAGAAGGGTGAGTTGATGGTGATGATTTGAACTAAATTAAAAGTGCAGCAGAAGTTCTTGGTTCTAGGTTAAAATCATAAAAGACCTTGTATAAACTGGAAACCTGGCTAAACGGAAAATAAATTTCGGAACGAAATGATTTCCCATTCAAAATACTACCCTAAACTGTTTACATATAGTCGTGGCCTTTAAAAAAACCCATTTTTCACTTTTAGCCCCATATCTTTCTGTAAATGTCCATTAACCAAAGTATTTTGGTTTCTTTTATCATGGCTACATGTTGTGCAGATATTTCAGTACTTTCATCTATTCATTGGTCATTCATTTTTTGGTATTTTTCAAAAAAGTGAAACTTTAAAAAAGACCAATGTTCATAACAAACCCATGGTCCCTAAAAAAACCCATGTCGCTGAGTTAGTTTTTTTAAAGTTTCAAACTTAGTTAACATATTTTTCTTATTAATTGACATGTGTCTTGAAACGACTACTACTGGTTTTCAAGAAAACTTGGAGCTTAAAACGAAAATTTATTTGCACAACATCAAAATTGCATTAGATTCAAGTTATTATAATTGCATTAACGTGCATGTGCCATAACGCCCAGATGGATATGATCGCCTTTCAGACATTAGGTTCAATTAAAATTACATATGAAGCTGCAAGATCATTGAAATTGGACCATAGAAAATGTTCTCTGCAGGAACTTACTGATAAAACGACCATCTCCTCTAAAGTCTAAAATCTGAATGATGCCTGGGGTAGTGGTTAATTTTCATCCTTGCAGATATAGTATGGTAAAGCAGAGTGGTAAAGGGTTGTCTGACAGACTACCTGCATCTTACAAAAATTACTGATCATTGGTTTCAAAGCATGCGATGTCCCTGATATTTTCAGTACCTTCATTCTTTTCTAAATAATAATGATCCATGCAATGATTTCCTTATAAATTAATTCCAATCTATATTTTTTGGTAGTTGGTAGTCTCACAGACTACCTTTACCATCCACGTTTGTAAAGATGCTGTAGTAGTGTAGTGCAGCTCTGCATGACACCCGTAATTCGCAGTGCAGCACTATTATGGGGACAGCGTATCAATTTTCCAATGGAAAATTTGGCTGCATTACCAGAGTGTTAGGCAGGGAAGAGAGCCACTTCCGTAGAATGCCACAAGCCGAGATGTGAATGCTGTGGTACATGAGCGGGGTGTCAACAGCTGATAGAATTCGGAATGAGTAAATTAGAGGTAGCCTAGAGGTGGTGGACATCCCTAAAATATGAGGGAGAATACGTTGAGGTGAAGGAGAGTCTATTTCAGAAATGCATGTGGTCGTCAAGCACCCTGCGCAAGGGGAGACCAAAGCCCCCCAAACCAAAAGTCAAGCTATGGCAAGACCTCCTATACAGAAGACCCTTTCACTGATGTGACGTCACCCATGGTAGTGTTAAGACCTACTGCAAATAATCATGAATGCTGACGCTTGCTCTTTCACAGAAAAATAATGAGTTATATATTAATTAAATATAAAGCAAAAATTAAATGTACATGCTAATATTTTGTTAACTAAATTCGCAGTATGAAAATAACTACTGTAATTTATTTTCAAATTTTTGTTAAAGCACATCCACATTAAAAATGCACACTATCTATTACAGATCAGCATGTTTAATTTTCAATTTTTGCCTCTTGTAGGCTTCTGCCTCTCAATATTATCATTTTCCAAATGTCCAGCATCACAAGCTGGGGGACGACAATGCAGCAATTATTCCCCCTGAGTGCCTCAATGGGGTGCATATTTCAACTGATAAACGATTTAATTTTGTAACTGATGGAGCATTTTTTGCATTTGCTATTGCTATTTTGATACTGCCAGTCCATTTTTCAGGTGGCTACACCAGTGAAGATAGGACATTGTCTAACGGCCAGTAGAGGACCTAGTGCTCCCCTGATCTGCTGCTGGATCTGTCCCTGTCACAAGCACTTTTTGCTTGTGATGCTGGACATGATCTGGCTCATAAACTGTTAGTTTCAAATTTACCAGGTAGAATGTAATTCATACCAAGGTCATTTAAACAATAATTGGCTAACTGTATCATTCTAGAATTCTAGATTTTCTCTCCTGAATTTTTGTGCTTATTAATATGCTGGACAATTGGGAACTCAGATGGGACGAAGCCTGGAACCAACCTTGTTCCAGTTTGTTCCTTAAATTTTAAAATTGTTTTTGGCCTTTCCATTACTCCTAGTGCTATGATACCTTCAAGTGGAATTCACAAACCTAAAGTCTAGTGCATTAAATCTCATTTATATAATTCTATGGGTGGAATGAAAAAACATTTTCAATCATACATAAGGTGGGGCCTAACAATCACCCATCAGTATCACTGCTCCACCACTCATTACATATGAAATCTGTTCACCTTGCTATGTTTAGTTAATGTAAAATCCCTTTTCCTTAATAGCTGTACTCCATTTTATCACCGTTTCTGGGTGTTTTTGAAACCTTCTGTAATTTCCTTTGCATATTGCCACAACACAATTATGCATTATTTTGTTTAAATGCACTCTAATAATTTAATATGATTTACATTGAAGACACAATCCAAATATTAATTTAAAAAACTGCTTAAAATACAGACAATATGGTCGTTCACTATGTGACGTCATAGTGCAAGGGCCGTGTTATCTAGGAGGCTTTGGCTATGGAGGGTGCAAACACACCTGCTACATGAAATCGTCAGGTGTGTTCCTTCTGCCCTTCAAAAATTAAATATATGATGCAATATTCATGCCACTGATGCTCCAGAGCAATCTGTGGTAATCATCGAGGATAAATTTGTATTGAATATCAAAATATAAAATTGATTAATGAATATACAATTGAGATTTAAAGTTATAGCACTGCATTTCAATAATATATTGGAATTTGCTTTGGTAGTATCATCGACTACCATTTACCTGTAATGTAACAGCAAAGGGAGCATTATCTCTGTATGGTTAAGTGACCAATGTAGAATTTCCTTGGCAGAATTTTTTGAGGTACACACTTTTAAAATACAATTTTTATAAATACCAGGTTGAGTTTTGAAAAACTTGCTGCATGGGCTTATTTCAAACTCTTTATTCCACATGCTTTCGAATTTTGAAATACTTTGGAGATGGTTTTTTTTAGAGGACATATGGGTTTTTTTATGTTTGGCTTAAAAGGATTACTGTAAAATGGTGGCTTTAAGTAACAGTAAAATATTTATTTTGTAAGTAGAGGGAGATATGTCCTAACCCTTGGCCATATGGAAAAGTGGCATCAATTTTCCATTTAAATGTGGTACTGCCTTGAAATCATACCAAAAAACAAGAAATTATGGTGTATTTTTGCAGAAAATGAAAAAAAAAATTTTGATAATGCTGGTCACTCTAGGTTAAATGCTGTTTTATTTTAGCTACACACATGTAGGTAGCTTACAGTGTATGCAAAGCAGTAACACTTTTTATTTAATAGGAGCGTTTATTCAGTGGGTTTTTTTCATGCACCATTTCTAGGTAGGTTTTTTTTAGAGGACCCGACTATAAATAACCTAAGACGGATTATTTTATGCATAACACTACAACGCAGGCATTAATTTTGAGTATGACACTAAATGCACTGAAGTTCTAGGGACCGTTACAGCCATATACTTACACATAGTGAAGCAAGGACAATGTACTTTAAAAGACATGTGGTGGCAGGAGTGAATTGCAGCCATTGCTCCCCTCTCAGTGCCTCACTGCACATCCGTCAACTGATGCATGTTTCAACTCTACAACTGATCTATGTTTCAACTCTGCAACTGATGCAGCATTTTTGCATTTGCTATTCCCATTTCTATTCTGCCAGTCCAATCGGCAGTTGGCTTAATCAGTGCTCCACAACGTTTTCACACCTACAGCACACCAAAGTTCTTCCTAGAATTGCATGGCACATCAAAAGCTAAAAGGGGGATCATGTCTCACTCCGAACACCAGCTATTTAGGGGCGACCAAACTATGGCAGTTTCATTTTTTTGTTCCTTGAGGAGGTGCAAAAACATTTCTTTCAGCTTTGGAGCATCAAATTTTTCACCGCCCTGGACAACATGAACTCCAATTTATTTTTCAGCATTAGGGCTTCAAATTTTTCACCACCCAGAGCAACATTTTCTGAATCTATGCCACTGATATACAGATATTAATTTATTAAACAAATTTTACAATAAATTTTAGAAGGCTAAGACGAGAATATTTCATTGCAAGTATTCTCGTTATTGTGTTTGATCTATCGAATCTATTGAAATATTATTTAGTTAGAAAATTATCTTATTTCACTGTGTCCCACCTGTATCAGCTCAAGCCATGGCACACTGGTTGTAGAGCACTGGGCTAAGCCACTAAACATAGGGCATTGCCTAAGGGGCAGTTAGCTACATGCTACATGCTAGCTAGATTTATACTAAGGGATTCTGAATAGTTAAAAATATTTCGGGTGCAATTTTTTCAAGTGCTCCCCCTGATCCCCCTCTGGATCAGCCTCTTTGTGGGGGCAGAGTAATTTTTTAGTTTATGGACTTTTATTTTAAATTTCATCATCCTAATATAAGGTGATCATACTTTTTGTACTTTGTTTCATTAAAACACAGCCCTTTGTAAAACGGAAACCTGTGAAAATGGAAAAAGAAATTTGGGAACGATCAGGTTCCGTTTTAGACAGATTTTACTGTAGTTTATTCTGTCCAGCTACGAGAGTCTTTTGAAAGTGTGAAAAAAGGTGTTGATGAAAATTAAAAATGAGGAGCACTACTGGCATGTATGTGGAGATTTCAAAATGATAGGCATGCTTCTTGGTCAGCATTCATGCTGTACAAAAATTCCATGCTTTTTGTGAGTGGGACAGTAGAGCAAAAGATAAGCACTGGGTGAAAAAATCATGGCTGAAAAGAAAGCATCTCTTGCCAGGGACAACAAATATTTTGACCAAACCATTGATTGAGCCCACAAAGGTATTACTTCTACCTTTGGTCCACTTGGTCAAAACATTGCTCACAGATGGAACCTGCTTTCAGTATCTTGCAAAGCAGTTTCCAAACATTACAAAAGAAAAAGTTAAAGCCAGAATTTTTTTGGGTCCTCAAATTCACAAACCACGATTTGAGGATTCTATGAATAAAACTGAAAAATATGCATGGATGAGATTTAAATAGGTTGTTCAAGGCTTCTTGGGAAACAAGAAGGGCAAGAATTACCAATACTTAGTGGAGACCATGCTGGAAATGTAGAGGAAACTTGGATGCAATATGAGTGTTACCTTGCACTTTTTACACTCCCATTTGAAATATTTCCGAAACAACCTTGGAGATTTTAGTGAGGAGAAGGAACAGAGGTACCAGGGAAGGTGGAATTCTATCATGATGGTGGACTACTGCTGGAACCTTGAATGAGAGTGCAAGAAACTTCCAAAATGTTCAAGGAGGTCAAAGAAAGGGAAGTTTGAAAGAATAAAAGTACTTCAAAACCATAAGTCGAAGAAATCAGACTAAATATTGTTTTTTTAACATTCCTCTTAAAAGTATTATAATTTAAGGAGATGCTTTCGTGTAATACTCATGTCAATGAAAATTCATGTAAGTTGAAGTAATTATTAGCAATATGTAAAAAAATTTGTACGTGCCTGAGAAAAATTAAACCCATATTTGAAATCAGCATCCAAAAACGATTCAGAATCAGCTGAATTCTTGCAATCACCAGAAAATTTTTTTTCAAAATGTAGCCCTGTGTCATGAATAAATTAGTTTATTAACCTTTAAGTGCTTGCGTTACTTGGAAAGACATCCAAGCTTGCAAGGTAGCAAACTGGTCACCTCTCATTTTTCTTTGCATTTGGTAGTTTACTAGATGTTTATAGAAAGCATCATGACAAATTCAGTTAATTAAACTGATATATACAAAACTAAATGAAAAACAAAACTAGATGTGTCGTAGTGTACCGTGAAACTGAGACACTGATGTCTTAACCCTAATACTTGGACTCTGACACTAGGACTCTGATAGGGGGACCATGATAGTAGGACTCTGATAGTGGGACCATGATAGTAGTACCGTGATAGAGGGGCCCTGATTCTGGGACCCTGATACTGGGACCATGATAGTAGTACCGTGATAGAGGGGCCCTGATTCTGGGACCCTGATACTGGGACCTTGATACCTGGACCCTGATACTGGGGCCTCTTTCACAAAATTTGAATTTAAATTTGAATTATACATGGATTGTTTTTAGACTTGATTTATACGCGGTTTCGAGACAGTTTTTGCATTTATTCTTGTATCATTTTGGCTTTTGCCTATCTTTATGTGTCTGTTTTGGCTTTTGCCACGTTTCTTATTGCCTGTTTTGGCATTTGCCTTTTTATTGTTATTTCTGTTTTATGTTTTGGCTTTTGCCACCTTTATTGTTATGTCCGTTTTGGCTTTTGCCTCTTTTATTGTTATTTCTGTTTTATGTTTGGCTTTTGCCACTTTTATTGTTATTTCTGTTTTGGCTTTTGCTACTTTTACCTTTTTGTGTTTTTTGGCTTTTGCCTCTAATTATTGTGGAATTTTATTGGGCTATTGCCTTTTATTGTTATTTATTGCCACCGTGGTGGGAAGGCCATTTACACCCCCACCATGATGATTGTCTTTCTGGGCCCTAATGACCATTGTAGTTGATGGGCCCTTAAACCAATATAAACAAACAAATAAACTGATACTGGGACCATGCTAGTTGGACTCTGATACTTGGGCCCTGATACTAGGACACTGATACTTTGATATTGGGATTCTGATAGGGGCCCCCTGTTAGTAAGACCCTGATAGTTCACCCATAATAGGGGGCCCTGATTCTGGGACCCTGATAGTGGGACCATGTATCTGCAGTGCTTTGTTCCATGGAACCCCAGTTGAGAACCACTTTCCTATGAACTTGCAAGGTGGCAGAATGGCCGTTTGTGTAACCCTCCACAACCCCAGCTACTTTGACAATGAAATGCTCCAAATTCACATGAGTTGGGAAAAAATTTGAATTGCATGTTGTGACCAAATATACAACTTGAGATTACATGGTGGTCCCATTCATTTAATTAGTCCTGCTACAGTGGGATAAAATTTTCATTTGGTGGCCAATTTGCCACCCATGCAAGTGCTTGAAGGTTAAAGTAGCAAATGGAGAACATCATCATAATACCCTTATCCCACCTGTGGCATAGTCTGGTCTAGCCCTGCAGGTCCCTGTCCATCCCACACACACTATGCAATGATAAACTAGGTATGATTCATTTTCGGGTCACTTAAAATTGCATGGTGGGTTACTTCGTGACCCATGGTCAGAGGTTCGCCACCACTGGTCTATGTGCTCAACTTCGGTAATAAAAATCAGTGGGTGTCTGCATGCTTGAAGCAAGGCGTCTAATAGACAAAACTGATTGACAATCACAAATCACACAGACTGCTGTCACAAAGTTCTGACTATAGTGTACACCTAGCCTTATTGTCTGAGGATACAGTGTTGCCCAGTTTATCGAATTATTTAGGTTGTTCTTTGTCGTATGCCTAACCACCTGGTGGCAGTTTTTAACATGCCTGTTGTTTTGTGAGGGCTTGTTTGGCAACATTAAGTATAATGTGACTGCTGTATCCAGTTGATTTTTCACTTGCCAAAGGCAGTCTTTCTAGGCTAGTGCTGACCATGATGGCTAGTGCTATATGGAAACACTTTAGAAAAGCTGTGGATGTATCAAAAGTGGAATGGAACACTTGTGACCAGCTGGTTTCCAGGGGTGGAACAATTTGAAAAACTGCTACATCTTCGAACATGATTTGACACTTGAAAATCCACCCCACAGAGGAGTACTCCAAATACTTGGTGGAAACACAGGAAAAATCAATGAAATTACTATCTGTGCAGCAGGCAACCCCAAATGCAGCAAGTTCCTCTCATCAAATGACATTGGGTGAAGCTATTGGGAGAAAAGAATGATTTGATGCTGATCACCTTAGAGCAATGGAAATTACAAAATTGATTTCAGAATTCATTGTAACCGACTATCAGCCAATTTCAGTGGTTGAAAACCCAGGATTTCAAAAACTAATTTTTTGATAATTAAACTGATTTGATGATATTTTCGAGATACAGCTCACCCAAAATTGTTTAAGACCATTGAACAGAGTGTGAGAAGTCAGCTTGGAGATGGCTCAATACTGTGTTTTACTGCAGATCTATGAACATCAAAAGCAAATAATGATGCATTTATCAGCTTGACTGGTCATTTCATCAATGCCAATTTCAGTCAAAACCAGTTTGTGCTTGCTGTGAAGCATGCACCTGGTCACCATACTTATCATCATTAAGTGAATTTCGAATTAAGTGAAATTCAATTTTCTCATACTGGAATTTTGAGCATGACCGAATACATGCTATTGTGTCTTATGATGGATTTAATATAGTTCAAGCAGTGAAAGATTCTTCACTCAATCACATTCCCGGCATGGCTCATTCATTGCAGTTAGTCATTAATGATGAAATATTGGCACAAAGGAGTGTGTCCGCATGTTAACATTAGGAAGGAATCTGGTTAGACATTTAAAGCACTCACAGTTGGCTTGCAACCATATCAAACAAATCCAGGTTGGCTTAGGTGTTGCTCAACATATGCTTATTCAGGACGTTTGCACCAGGTGGAATAGCAGTTTCTACATGCTACAAAGATTACTGGAACAACAGGATGCATTGACGAAATATTGTGTTGAAAATAAGCTAAATTGTTTTAACCAACATCTGTGGTCTCTGATTGAAAAAAGTCTTTAAACTGTTGCATCCATTTGAAGAACTGACCAAACAGGTTTCTCAAAAAGATGCTACTGTATCAATGATCATACCAGTTGTGTATGCTTTGTCAAAATTTTTATCTGGTAATACTTTCAGTGGCATTCAGACTATTTCATTAGAAACAAACAAAACTTGCATTATTGCAACTACTCTGGATCCTCGGTGCAAGAATAAACTTTTTCGAAGTCAAGAAAGAGCTGATTGGTAAACAGTTGTTGACTGACCTAGTGAAAGAAAGGAAGGGCGATTTGGTTATAGGTGCTTACCAGCCTCCCCAACAAAGGCTCGAAAATTACCTAGATTATGGAATGTGGCTATTAATTTGAATGGTCCAAATTCGGGCATAAATGAAACTACAGAAATTACCAACTATTTCAAAGAAGCTCTAATATCCAATAGTTGCAATATTTTTGAATAGTGGCATAATAACAAAGAACGTTTCCCTGTTCTTGCCAACATTGCCAGCATATACCAGTCTGCCCCAGCATCCAGCATTGAAAGTGAAAAGCTATTTAGCACAGCAGGAAAGGTGCTAACAAAACTGAGATATTGACTGTTTTTGGTCTTCATAAATGTTGCAAATTATGATTATGTATGTGAGAATTTGTGACCTACGTTTTTAGACAATCATATCTAGTTTATACGTTTTCCTTCTGACAAAGCCTATGATATTTTAAAATTATCAGCTAAAAGGTAACCAATACTGATATCATAATGACAGGCCAATATATTGATGCATCACTAAGTAAAACCTGTCTACGTTGAGCACCTCCATTTAAAAGCGCTCAATGCAGACAGTTGCTCATTGTATCAAAGTGAGGCAGCAGGATGAAATAGTGTCAGCTTTGACAGATTCCCCACATATTCTAATTTGAAATGTTAATACTGTCTTTTCCTAAATCATTCAAACCATGCATTGCTAGCCTTGAAGTTGTCAATTCTCAAAGAGGTAGCAACACTCAGGGGGGGGCACTTCAATATATTCAGAATTCCTTCATATAAATCTAGCTAGCAATTACATTAGGTCCTCTACTGCCCCCTTAGACAATATCCTATCTTCAGTGGTTTAGCCAACTGCAGAATGGACAGCAACAATTGGACTGGCAGTATAGAAATGGTGATAGCTATGCAAAATGTTGGATCAGTTGCATCATTGGAAATATGCCAACCGTTGAGGCATTGAGGGGGAGTCATTGCATCCCCCTTGATCTGCCCTTGCAAAACTGATGGCTTTTTCCTGCAGCATTGGTCCTGTTATACTGAAGGATTTTTTTCTGTTGCAAGTACAAAAACAAACTAAAGATAGAAGCATTCACTTCATCATTAGCCCTACTTCTCTTTAGTATCTTTACATTTAGTATCATAATTATTTATCCATGCTTTTATATGAGCAGTGCCTACACATAAAATTCAGCTGCTAAATTTCTTTGCAATACACCACTACCTACACATTCACTTACACATTTCTTTTACTCCAAATTCAACTTGGTGTACTGTTGTTTATCCATGGGAAAGTGTTTGAGTGATATCTTGAAATCAAATGATTTCTATTGGTGATTCAATATTTGATAACAATGGGAATTTGTCTTTATTTGGATTTGTAAAGGGATAATTCATGACCCAAATCTTCCAATGTCTGTTTCAAATAATCTTTCCTTAACTGTTTTATTTTAGGGCCAAATTACAATGCTGTACTATTCATTTTGAAAGGGTTCCTAGTTTTATTTCAAAAAACTTCCAAAATTTAGATGTTCTCACTTAGCATGATGCAAATAGGTGTTTATGTTCAAACTATGGAGGTTAACTGCTGTTCTGGGACTGGTTTAGAGTGGTCAGTGCTTGCTGTAAGAGATATTGCATAATGTAATCTCTATGGGAATGTTTGGTTCCATAGAAATATGTTCAATGTAGAGAGGTGGTCATCTTATCAAGGTGCTCAATCTGACAGGTTTTACTGCATTGGTCTTTCAATAACACCTGTTGAAAATAATGAATTTACATCCTCTCCATTTGATTTAAAAAGTTCCAGAAAAACCATTTAAAATTCATTTAATTCATGTGCATTTAATTCATTTGCCATAGCAGGATCTCGAATCTGTAAAGCTTTCATTTGTGTTTTTAAAATGACATCTAGTGCAGCCTAGTTGCATTGGACATACCAGTGAGGTCACTGAAGTTAAGCAATGCAAATTCCCCCTCTCCTACATCCCCTGCACCTACTTCCCCCTCTCCCATGAGCAGCCTCCTATGGGTTTGGCCTGTTATGGCTGCTTGGCATACTCCCCAACTTTTTAGTGTAACATAGTATTTTCTCATCAATTATCAGTGACCAGGCCTCAATAGGGGAAGATGGTTTGTTGATTGATTGCATTCAAAGGATCCTAGACCATAATGGGACAATCAATAAAGTTAAGAATTCCAATAAAATTTAAATGAAGAATCTGCAAAAGTAAACTAATTTGAATGAAAAAAATTATAATTAAGAAAGCAGTGGATGCCCTTATTTCTTATGGAATTCCAAAGTGCTTCTTATTTAGCAGTAGTGGGATGGACTACTCATTTTAACTAACATGGTTAGTAATGAGTAGTCTGGGAAACTACACACAACCTGCTATTCACTAAGACTGGCCACAGAAAAAGAAGATAATAATGTGCATTTAATTAATATAACAATATGGAAAATACACCAAATTTCAAAACAATCCATTCATTTTAAGGGTAAAAGTTTAACATTTTCGACAAGGGTAACCAGTTAGGGTTAAACGAGGAAGATGGGTAATGATGTTATGTTTTGGAGTTCTTGAACGTCCAGGTTCAGCTTTTGCCCACTTGAAAGGATGATTACCTCTATCATAATAGAACTTCTTAAGGTTTCTGGTAACATGCATTACATGCAAGTCACTGTCATCATCATTGGTCTGTTTATCACTGTGCCCACTATGGGCATCACTTTCTTCACCATCCTCCAAATTTCCAATTGAAATAATCCAACATGAGCTTCTGAAGTAGCCATCTAACAGAAGTAATGTAGAATATTTTCATGTGCTCAAAAGTGATTTTTAGGTATAATCAGAGATGTAGTAATAATGTTCTTGCACCTTTGGAAACGATCTACTATTGTGCCATTGTCATATTAGCTTTTAGTGGAATATATAATTGTTAACAAAGATAATGGATATATATTACGTCTAGGAAAAAGTTTGTGGTGCTCAGGTTTGGAAGGCTGTGACGACAGTGGTTATTGTTTACACCACTAGTGTGTGTTATAGTCGTGGCCTTTAAAAAAACCCATTTTTCACATTTAACCCTATATCTTTCTGTAAGTACTCATTTACCCAATTTTCTTTTTTCTTTTATCGTGGCTACATGTTGTTTAGATATATCACTACTTTAATCTATTCAATGG
>JAAFCE010009125.1:3788186-3803080 GCA_013389805.1 Trigoniulus corallinus | reverse complement strand
AACCGCTTGTAAATTTGAAATTCTTGTCTTGTTTGAAAATTATTCATAAGAAGCTTTTATTATTCTCATAAATAACCCAAACGCAAAATAATTTAGGTCTCCCACTGGGGGTTGCAGGGGAATTAATTTTCGTTCAACTAAGCAGATACCTAAAATATTAATGATTCATTTCGAAGTAATTGACTGTCTCGGAACTTTATTATTGCACTGTATACATTACGGCCTAATGTCCCTATCTATAGAAATTTTCAATTTGAGTTGCTTTCTAGCGAAATCCGCTAGTTAAAAATGGGTCTCGCAGTTTAACATGCAAGAAGCCAAGATGCAAATGCTGCGCAACATGTTTGGGGGTGTCACGACCCAACATAACTCAACACGACTACGTTAGAGGTAGCTTGGGGTGGGAGACATCGCGGAAAAGATGACAGAATCGGTTGAGGGGGAATCGGTGAATGTGCATGTTAGAAGGGGAGAGGAGTGAGTTATTAGATCCATTATTGGACTTCAGGTAATGGGGGCACCAAGGGTGAAGGGGAACTTGGTGGGGGATAGGTAGAGTGGAGGATTGGAACCCACAGACGCTACCCTGCCTCAGGTGGGATAAGGGTGAAATGATGATGATGACCGACTCACGTTTTGATGCTCCATTCATTTTGAGACACTAGGGTTCAACCTACTCAACCCAGTTGTAAATCCAGCTTTGTACGCATATCATATCATGTACCCTGTATGTAGGGTACATGATATGATATGGATATATATATATATATATATATATATATATACTGGATATATATATATATATATATACTGGATATATATATATATACCATAGGTATACCATGCTTTGATATTCGTTGTTCACCCCATAACTCCTTAACTTTTTGCCTGATCACTTGCCTCCCAATGCCAGTCTCTTTCGAAACTTTACGGTCAGAAATTTCGTTTTTCATGACCCGTTTAGCAGCATTAAGTATATCATCCTCAGTATAATACCTACTCTTCTTCACATATGACATAATGGTAATAACTTTATTCACCAACAATAAGGTATCTCAATAATCTCATATACAGTGAAAATCAGTTGTAATGAGAATGGTTTGAACATTTCCCCTTTTATTGAAGTTTCCAGACCAGATGGAAGACGCAAGATTCACGACCAGTTAGCAGATGCAAAATCCACCCCCAGATAGAAGACGCACCATCCACCCACAGATGGAAGATGCAAATATCATGACCAGATAGAAGATGCCAAATTAACCCTTCCCCCCCCCAAAAAAACCACATTGAAGACGCAAAATCAATCCCCAGACAGCAGGCGCAACATCCACCCCCAGATAGAAGACGCACCATCCACCCCGAGATATAAGTTGCAAAAATCACGACCAGATAGAAGATGCCAAATCAACCCCCCCCCCCCCCCCAACCCAGATGGAAAACACAAGATTCACTACCACATAGAAAACCCAGCAAGGTGTTAAAAAGAAATCACTATTTTACAGATTAAATAATGGATACACTTAAGAGAAAGTGAATCTTTAATGAAATTTTAGTAAATTAATGAAGTAAAAGCTAAACCAAAATGCTAATTTTCTGTTAATTTACCATGCTTTTAAGGATTAAATGGGTTTTTGAGAAACACACTTTTCACCCTAGAATGGTAAAGGGTAGTCCGACAGACTACTGTCATCTAACAAAAATTGCAGATCAGTGGTTTTAAGCATGTCATGCCACTGAAATTCTCAGTACCTTAATTTTTTCTCATTAATAACGATACAAGCAATAATTTCCTCGTAAATTAATTCCCATCTATATAGTTTTGGTAGTTGGTAGTTGACAGACTACCTTTACAATCCAAGTTTGTAAAGCATTTTGTAGTAGCGCAGCTCTGCATGACACCTGTGCAGTATGACTATAGGGGCAGCCTATTTGTAGACACAGCTCTGCATACGCTTGTGTGGCTTTGGAGATGGTTTTTTTTAGAGGACCTATGGGTTTTTTTTATGTGTGGCTTTACAGGATTACTGTAAAATGGTGGCTGTAGGTAACACTAAAATATTTATTTTGTAAGTGGAGAGAGGTATGGCCTAACACTTGGCAATATGGAGAATTGATGCCACCTTTCCATTTAAATGTGGTACTGTCTTGAAATCATGCAAAAAACAAGCAATTATGGTGAATTTTTGCAGAAAATGAAAAATTTTTTTTTGGTAATGCTGGTCACTCTCCGTTAAATGATGCTTTATTTTAACTACATGCATGTAGCTTACAGCACGTGCAAAACAGTGGCACTTTTTATTTAATATAAGCCAAGTTACACTGTGGGTTTTTTATGTACCATTTTGAGGTGGGTTTTTTTAGAGGCCATAACTATAGTAATTTGTAGTGCATTTTGTTCTGAATTGTTTGGCATGCCTTTGAGCTTGCTGTGACTTAAGGAGTTTTTTTTACAGACTTTTGCATGATGTTGATAGGAAATAAACAATTACGTGTAATCACTTTATTCTGCTGCACACTGCTGCAGAGGCAGGATGGAATATTCAGTGTATTCATGGGGAAGAAGCTGTAAGCAATCAGTGGTGCAGGATGTGGTTTCTGCACTTTTGGGATGGACTTCACAGACACATGGATTTCACAGACCTGCCAAGGTCAGGAAGACCACGTGTGCTGGAGCCTGAGGCCCATCAGGCCTTTCTGGATGAGGACCCCCTCAAACGGGGCTCTAATGACCTTTGTAGTTAAAGGGCCCCTAAAACGCCAACAAACAACAACAACCCACCCAAACGACTGGGGTTATGGCCAATGCTTTGACAGTTGATCAGAAGACCATTAGGAATCATTTTAAAGTTATGGGGAAGGTGAATAAGTGGTGTCGTTGGGTGCCACACAGTTTAACAGAGGCAAACACCACTTATTCTGGTCGATGCAGTCAGCCCTTCCCAGACTGAACTTCAAGAATGAGGATGGGATCAAAACCTTGCTAGACAACTGGTTTAATTCCAATGGGAAGGATTTCTAAAAGGGAGCGATCCAGAAGCTGTCGGAAAGGTGGAGAAAATGTGGGGCAAGTGATGGGGATTACTTCACAAATGATTAAATGTATTGTTTTCCTGCTATGCTCAATAAAAGTTACTTTTGTGGAGTGTCATGAACATTTTCCTAGGCCTAATATAAGAATTTTTTTTTTTTAAATCAAAACAAAATTTACTTACTAGTAGTACATAATTCAGCTGTGGATAACACGTCCTTGCGATGTCTAAAGCACTTGTAAACCACATCTTATCTATCTGGGCATTATGACACATGTAATAACTTGAGTGTAATGCAATTTTGATGTTGTGTGAATAAATTTTTGTTTTAAGCTCCCAAGTTTCTTGAAAACCAGTAGTAGTCGTTTCAAGATTCATGTCAATTAATAAAAAATATGTTAACTATAGGCGCGTTTTGGCGATTGACCTGGTCAATTGTGGTTTGACCACAATCTGATGTTTGGTCTGACCAAAACAACTGACCAAAAGGGATCGCTAAAACGCTTTGGTTTGAAATTTTGGGACCCATGACAACGTAATGCAACATAACTCACCACTTAAAACTAAAAAAAAAAAAAACGAAAGCCCTGAACTTAAAATCAGATGCCCTGAACTTAATAACCAATTCCCTGAACTTAAAAGCAAATTAAAATAAAAAACGAATATGCCACAACAAAAAAGAGGATCCACTGAATTGATTCACTAAACAAAAAAACGAATTCCCTAACATTAAAGGAACCAATCCACTAAACTAAAAACACTAAATACACTAAAATAATGTAAAAAAAAGAATTTACCAAACTAAAAGAAATAAATATTTAAAATTTTTAGAAATTTAAGTCCACTAAAAGTGGTTGTAGAATGCCGCCATTTCTCATCTACTTCAGACCAAACCAACTGACCATGCTTTTATTTTGGTTATGTTGGTCACCCTTTGGTCTGACTAAAGTTGACCAAAGCGACAGACTAAATCGGTTTGTGTACTGCCAAAACGCATTGTTTGTAAAACAATGTGACCAAAGTTGACTTGGTGAATCGCCAAAACGCGCCTTATGTTTGAAACTTTAAAAAATCTAACTCAGAGACATGTTTTTTTAGGGACCATGGGTTTTTTTATGAACATTGGAGTTTTTTAAAGTCCCACTTTTTTGGAAAATACCAAAAAATGAATGACCAGTGAATAGAAGAAAGTGCTGATATATCTGCACAGCATGTAGCCATGATAAAAGAACACAAAAACTTTGGTCAATGGACACTTACAGAAAGATATTGGGCTAAAAGTGAAAAATGGTTTTTTAGAGGCCACTACACCTATTTTGATCATTTGAGTCACACTTCTGCTATCATGCAGTCAAAAATGTAAACCAATTAAAAATCGTTTCAAACATAAAGTAATTATGTTTTCTGCATATGAAACATAAAGGTGATTAATCAAGAGACAAATTCATAAAATTGTGAGGTGTTTGGAAGCACCATTTGGAGTCAATCAAAAAAGAAAAACACATTTGCAGACATCCATAAAGACCCCATAGTATTAGTTAATGGTAAACCTGAAGTTTAGGACCCAAACGTTATGTAGTATAATTCTTTTTGCTACATTAGGACTTTCTACTCTCCCCACCTGCCCCACAGATGCACCTTAATAATTAAACAATGAGTACTAATAAGATCAAAAATATATATTATAATTAAATTGTAACTAAATCATAATACTAAACATTTCTGACATAAGTTAATTATATTTAGATTAAGAAAAATCTTTGCTGTGGGCATTGGTGCACAACTGCAATTGCCGCGTGGTGATCAGTATGGCACGGCAGTATTGGGAAGAAGCGTTGCAAGGTTAGGCTTAAACAGCCAAACCTCAAATCGACTCTTCTGCCACACAAAACGCCGGAAAGCACCGCAGCCCTACCATATACGAGACCTCGTGGGCTTTTGCCTTCCAAAGGGTGGTCTTTTTTCCTCCTTATCGAAAGACAGTTAAACAAATTTGCCAAGATATATCCAAAGCACGAGGCAGCCCAGCCACTAGTATGCATGCCACCTGGTGAGCTGTACATCATCATGTACAAATACACATGGGCCCTAATGACCTTTGTAGTCGATGGGCCCTAAAACACAAACAACAACAACAACAAATACACTATTTTATTAGAAAAATTTAATTGTTTAGAAATAATACAATCTTGTTATTCAATTATATATGCAGTAAAACCTCACCATAACGATCTCGGATGTAACGAATTCCTGAAATTTATGAATGGTTTCCAAGGTCCTGGCCAAAGGATAGGAGTTGTATTGTAAAAGGATTGGATATAACGAATTTCCTGGTAATAATGATGAAAAGTTATAAAAGTTTTTGTAATTTGGATGGATATAACGAATTATGGATGTTATAAATAATTTTTAGTTATGGATTTAACACAAACTTCTACTCATTGGTCATCACATATTGAATTGAACACCACTGACAGGAATATCTTGTCATATTATTTATTTTACAAAGGCAGAATGCACAAATGGCTGATGATATTAGAAACGTTCATTTTGTCATCATCATCACTGCCACCATACTCGTATCCTGCCTGTGACAGGATCAGGTATGCAGATTCTAGCCCTACATACCTGCCTATCTCCCACATGATCCGTCATTCACCCCACCATTACCATATCCTCTCCCTCTGCAGGAATTAGAGAGACTGGAGAAATACTTTTCCAACTCCTTTCCCTGAGAAGGGTGAAACAGTACTCTGCCTTTTCTATCCTTCACTGTTATTCCTCAGGGTAAATCTTTATTCTCCCTATCCCTGTTCTTGGCCAGTTCACATTCTTCCTTCATCCCATCCTGTGTCTATCATAGAGGACCTCATACTTATGGTTTATGACCAAAGCAATGATTCTACTAGCTGAGGCTTTGGTCTGCCTGTAGCATATTTTAGAATAATAAGCCACAATTCCATTAAGTGGACAGGGTGAGTGAGGCAGAAATAGTCAGAGCCCTCCAAAAGATGAAGGGTCAAAAGGCAGTAGGTCCTGATAAGATCCCCATGGATGTCTAGTCACACTTCGGGGGCCACAGGAATTACATGGCTAGGCAGGAGAGAGGATGCCATCTGCATGGCGAGAGTTGGATAGTTCCGCTGTTCAAGGGCAAAGGTGATGCCCAAGACTGGAAACTACAGGGGCATAAAGCTGATGAGCCATTCTATGAAGATGTAGGAGAGAGTCATAGAAGGTTGCATCAGAGACCAGACTAGTGTCTGGGGAAATCAATTCAGGTTTATGCCTGGTAGATCCACCATAAAACCAATCTTTATTCTAAGGCTGAGGCCATGGTGGAGCTGACAGGAGAAATGAGATGAAAGAGGTGCAGTATGGAACGATTGAAGCAGAGAAATGTATGGCCATGGGGGAGCGGTATTAAAAACGCTTTCGTACTGTGGCGCCATCTATTAGGCCTCAAATAAAATGTTAATTTAGAACATCAGAAATTTAGAATTCTAGAAAATATCAGTGTATTGTATGGAAAATGTTGCATAGGAAAATGTTTATTAATGAAAACAGTAGTTTGAAATTATATTGCATGTTGAAAATATATAAGCCAAGAAAATTTGATGCCCATCCAATAAATAGAGATAGAAAAATATGTGAAGAATACCATCATTTAGTCCAAAAAATTACGTGAACATCCTGACAAATTTCATCAATACTTAAGGATGTCTATATCACCCTGTGTCCATTCAGAGGGACAAATGGGTACCCGACCCTGCCATAGGTGGGAAAAGGGTTAGGGGTTGCTTTTGTCTATATCAACATTTGAAATCGTTATACAGTGAAACCTCTCTATGGGTGCACCCCTCATATCAGTACAGATTTTTCAGGCACCGATTTTTCGCCCATAGGGTTAATGCTATTACTACCCCTCTTAATGGTGCCACTTTTCAGAAAACCACCTTTATAATGGGTACACCCCTCCATTGGTACATCTAATACATGTCACCATTTTCAGAAAACCATCTCTGTAATTGCTACCCCCCTCTATTGGTACACCTAATACCCCCTCTGTAATGGGTACATCCTGCCTCGGTGATGCAGTGGACAGGGTGCTTGGTAACTGCAGCAGTGGTTCTAGGTTCGATACTGGACCAAGGCGGGTTGCCTTCTTTTCTGCAAGAGAGATGCCCAAGTGCACCTTCCTTTGGATTAGAAGTAAAACCATAGTCCCATGTGGCGTTCAATGGCATTTATACATAAAAGGACTTTCTGCTATGCAACGGATAGGTGAGGCAACATTTCCAGGTGTAGGAGCTTGCCACCTGGCATCGCTGGAATACCTCAAAGAACAGTAGACCTGCAATAAATTTGCACAGGGGTTGCAGCTTTAGTGTGGATCTGGCTGGCAAGATGGGTACCCGACCCTGCCATAGGCAGCAAATAAGAAGGTAGCTTGATTGTAGACAAACGTTCCTTGATTGATTTGTTTTTAAAAATTAAATTTGTGTACTTCAATAATTTTGTGAAATATTATATTATATACAGTAAAACACCAATTATCCGGCATCCTTGGGACCAACCACATGCCGGACAACTGAATTTTCTGGTTAACTGAAGCACTCGTATATTGAAGGACGTATCAAATGTACAGTGGTTCAAAAAGGATGAATATCCCTTCCCTGCACTACAAAATGGCCCAAAAATCCATATTTATCTCAACTTTTTTTTAGAACACATCAACAAATGCACCTATTATACATGACTTTTCCAGTTATAACACAAAAGTCTTAAAAAAATTAGTGTTGAAAGGTGTGAATACAGGCGAAGTTATTTATTATATTCAAAATCATGTCACTTTTGCATAATTTCCCACCTTTTGTCCTCCTCATCATACTGTAACTATTTCATGGTGTGCCTATTAATGATGAGCCTACTCACAGAAAAGGATATTGAGCTAATTGTTAGGAGGTGCCAGGGTTAACTTTTGGGGCCATGTTCAAAAATATTTTACAGGGCCTTCTGTAGGAATAAAACATTTTACATTTTGATACATTTTCATAAAGCCCGTTCATTGGGCCAGTTTGCAGAAAACGCACTGCAGAGAGCCACATAAGTGTATCAGTTGACATACTGTATATATTTTTTTGGAAGGTTGCGATAAATTTGAAGTTCTGGCTCATTTTCAAGAAAAATTGATAATGCATTCACATTATTTCAGAGAAATATTTGCATTTTGTACATCTTGTGATGTAAGAGAAATCCAGTATGTCATTTTATTAATATTAAGAGCAGTCCTATATGAGAACACATTATACAGAATCCATATTTTTGCAAGCATCTTGAATATCAGTTTCCTTTAATAATTTGCCATGTCCCACTTTGTAAATGAATTGCATTGTAATATAATTGTAAAGTGATTCCCATTTGATGTGCCATGAATTCTATAATAGTTTGGAAACATTTCATTGCCATATTGAAAATGTAGGCCCAAAAATTTAATGTTTTTTTATGACGTAAGGGTACCATTTCTCATTGCCGGATAAATGGTAATGTCAGATATCTGGATGCTGGATAATGGGGGTTTTACTGTAATGCATTTTTTGCAGTTAAAATGTTTTGTTAAAATTAATTTATATACCCATACCCCTCTTATGGATACACCCCTCTGGTGGGTACACTTTGGCTAGGTCCCGCAGGTGTACCAATTAGTGAGGTTTCACTGTGTAATGCCTAGTTCTGTATGACCACACTTCAACGCTAATCACGTCGCCACTGATGACATTTTGTTACCCGTGTGTGCCCGGGGTAGAATAGGCACACTGCATACCTGCATGTCGTAAGAGGTGACTAAAAGGGGTGACCTTTTCTTGCCCCTGATTGGATGACACCACTATTGTCATTGACCATTACTTGTGTCCTGGACAGGACGATACCATCATGGTGGTTGTCATTGTCCTTGCATCCTTCACTGGATGACTGACTTGATCTCGGTCGATGAAGGCTCCTCACTGAGGTGACCGTAAACAAACGCCTACCCGCGTGTTTGCCGTGCATAAAAGCCCGCACCCCTGGGAAAAGTGGATCCTGGTGGTTGAGGAGGTGTATGCCTGGCTGACAGACATTGAGGACTAGGGTTGCAACCCAGTCTCCAAAACATCACTTTGGCCACAGCTTCCAGGGAAAACGGGAGGCCAAGGCCAGGGGCGCATAAGTGGTTATGCCTCCTAGGGTGACTGTAAGTGGACCGGCAGCCAACCCCGATGCCAATGGTCCGGTACTCGGGGATTATGCCACCCTAACGGTATGCTGCCTGAGGAATCTCGGCTTCCCTAAAGGGCGTCCCCTCGTAGGGCTCCGTGGTGGGTAAGGCCTGCGGGCAGTGAAAGCATAATTATTAAAAATTATGGCAACTCTTAAACCGATTCTGGGGGCCTCAACAAATAACCCTACCCCTCCCCCTTCTTTAGTTTTATTGACTTGTGTTGAGTCGGAAGATGGCGGGCTTGGTCCCACCCAACTGAGTGGGCCAGCTGCCACTGAGCTGATGGAGACATGTACTGCTCCAACAAAGAGGCTGCGTTCCCTCAGTAAGCCAACTGGATCAGGGAACGAACCTGTGGCGTCTATGGCATCGGCACCTGCCCTTAACAAGAGGTCGTTGCCTCTTGTTAAGGGGCAACGTGCAAGCCTTAAGGTGCAGGGTTCCACCACCGATGCACAGCATGTTACTGCATCTAAGATTTTAAGTGCAGTCAAACAACTATCCATACCTTCTTCCTATCCCCCATCTCTGGGGAGGATGGTGCAGCCTTAGGGAAGGCGTCGCCCTTCCTTATCGCCAAAGCCATCAAGGGCATTGCCGGCGACGTGACTTCGGTCAAGAAACTGCGCAATGGCACCTTGTTGGTGGAGGCATCCGCCCCTCACCAGATAGAGGCACTACTGAAACTGCGGAAGTCTGGTGATATCCCCATTGTGGTCGAACCCCATCGCACCTTAAACACCAGTAGAGGTGTGGTGTGGTGCCCTGACCTACGCGGGGAATCAGAGGAGCAGATAGCGGAGGAGCTCAGGGACCAGGGTGTGGTGGCTGTTCGCCGCACCTCAGGGCGACGGGATGGAGAATTCCACCCATCTGACACCTTGGTGCTGTCCTTTGGTAGGCCCAAGGTGCCGGAGTATATCGTGGCTGGCTATTTGTAATTATTTTTGAATTATATGGCTTTTGCTTTTTTGTTTCTGTATTCTTTTTGGCTTTTGCCTTTTTGTTTCTGTATTCTTTTTGGCTTTTGCCACATTTATTGTAATGTCTGTTTGGCTTTTGCCACAATTATTATTCTGTCTGTTTCGGCTTTTGCCTTTTTATCTCTGTGTTTGTCTTGGCTTTTGCCACATTTATTCTTCTCTCTGTTTTGGCTTTTGCAACTTTTATTGTTATGTATGTTTTCGCTTTTGGATTTTATATGTCTGTTTTTGGCTTTTGCCTTTATTTATATGTCTGTTTTGGCTTTTGCCTTTTTATTGTTATTACTTTTATTGGCCTTTTGCCCATTTTATTGCCATCATGGTGGGATGGCCATTTACACCCCCACCATGGTGATGTGTCTTTCTGGGCCCTAATGACCTTTGTAGTTGATGGGCCCTAAAGCAACAACAAAACAAACAAACAGTGGCTGGCTATCTCTGCTTGCCTGTACATGCCTTCATCCTGAGTCCACATCGATGCATCAAGTGCCAGCGATATGGCCATGGACAGAATTTCTGTTCTGTGAAGGCCATGTGTGGCACTTGTGGATACCCGTGTGTGCCCGGGGTAGAATAGGCACACTGCATACCTGCATGTCGTAAGAGGCGACTAAAAGGGGTGACTTTTTCTTGCCCTAGTTTGGACAACACCACTGTCGTGTTTGTCTATGACGTGGTCTGGACAGGACGATACCATCATTGTGGTTGGTTGTATCTTTCTTTTCTCCTTTATTGGATGAGTGTCTGACTTGTTCGCGGTCGATGTAGGTTCCTCACTGAGGTGATCGTAAAAAACGCCTACCCATGTGTTTGCCGTGTGTGGATACCCGCACCCCTGGGAAAAGCGGATCCTGGTGATTGAGGAGGGTCTAGGGCTGCAGCCCTACACATCCAACACATCACTTTGGCCACAGCTTCCAGGGAAAACGGGAGGCCAAGGCAGTAGCCCGGTCTTGGTCAATCGGCCTGGGGCGCATAAGTGGTTATGCCCCCTAGGGTTACTGGAAGTGGATCGGCAGTCAACCCCGATGCCAATGGTCCGGTACGTGGGGATTATGCCACCCTGACGGTATGCTGCTCGAGCACCCTTGGTGACCCGAATGGGCGTCCCCTTGTTGGGCTCCGTGGTGGGTGAGGCCTGCGGGCGGTGAAACATAATTTCTAAAAAATTATGGCAACCCAAAATCCGAGGCTGGGGGCCTCATCAAATAACCCCACCCCTCCCCCTTCTTCTTCTTTAATGACTTGTGTTTAGCCGGAAGATGGCGGGCTCGGTCCCACTCAACTGAATGGGCCAGCTGCCAGTGAGTTAATGGAGACGAGCACTGCTCCAACTAAGAGGCCGCGTTCCCCCAGTCACCCAACTGGATCAGGGAATGCCCCTGTGGTGTCAAATACATGAGCACCTGCCCTTAACAAGAGTCAACGGCCTCTTAGCCTTAAGGTGCAGGGCTCCACCGCTGATGCAAAGCGTGTTCCTGCATCTAAGGAAGCCTCAGGTGCAGTCAAAAGCACTTCTATTCCTTCTTCCTACCCTCCCCGGTTTCTTTCCATATCCGGGGAGGATGGTGCATCCTTGGGGAAGGCGTCGCCCTTCCTTATCGCCAAAGCCATGAAGGGCATTGCCGGTGATCTGACCTCGGTCAAGAAACTGCGCAATGGCACCTTGTTGGTGGAGGCATCTGCCAATCACCACAACCGAAGCATTATTAAAAATGCGGAAACTCGGTGACATCCCCATTGTGGTCGAACCGCATCGCACTTTAAACACCAGCAGAGGTGTGGTGCGGTGCCCCGATCTGCGTGGGGAGTCAGAGGAGCAAATAGCGGAGGAGCTTAGGGACCAGGGTGTGGTGGCGGTCCGCCGCACCTCTGTCCGACGGGATGGAGAATCCCGGCCATCTGACACCTTGGTGCTGACCTTTGGTAGGCCCAAGGTGCCAGAGTACATCATGGCTGGCTACCTCCGCTTGCCTGTGCGTCCTTTCATACCGAGCCCCCTTCGGTGTTTCAAGTGCCAACGATATGGCCATGGCCAGAATTCCTGTTCTGCCAAGGCCATGTGTGGCACTTTTGGGCAGGGAGACCACTCCCCAGAGTCTTGTAAGACTGCACCTTTTTGTGTGAACTGTAAGGGCAACCACCCCGCGTCTTCTCGGGACTGCCCTACTTGGTTGCAGGAGCGCGCAATCCAGGAGTTGCGTGTCCAGAAGGGTATCAGCTTTCCGGATGCGCGGCGGCTGCTAGCCTTGCCAGGGACCCCCAGTCGTGCGGTGTCCTATGCAGGTGCTGCCAAGGCAGCTGCTGTGTCGTCTGTCTGCACCCAGACGGACACACTACCTCAACTCCCCCCTCTCATCTGTTTGACGCCCTCTCGGGCCCGTGGGGTCCATGGAGTGCCGGTCTGTGCAAGCATTGGCTGCCCGACGGACCCCGACCCCGTTTCCACGGCTACTTCCGGCTCCACCACCGCCTCTGGCCCATGCATGGGCCCCCCAATAATGGCGGTGCCAGTTTCTTTGGAGGCCCCGGATGCTGCTCATGAAAGAGAGGCATCTCCTATGAAGGCCTCCCTCCCTGTCTCAGTCCAGCCAGCCCCCTCGACGGAGAGGGTGGTGGGTCAGACAGGTGGAAAGAAAATAGGGACACCTACCACTTCCACAGTGGGGCGGGTGTCCTTGGTTCGTCCACCCAAACTCTCTAGCCAACGGCAGAGAGCAAGGGGTGGTTTCATGCCCCAACTGGGGAAAGATGGGGATTCCTCCTTCGAGATGGAGGAGGATGAACCAATTGAAGGCAATTTCGCCGTCCCACTGCAGAAATGGGAGGAATATAAATAAGCCACCAAAGAACACTTGATGGTAAATTTCCTACAATGGAACTGTCGAGGTTTTTCCCCCAAGAGGGACGAGATCAAACTTCTAATTTCTCGGCACAACCCTGTCTGCATCTCCCTCCAGGAAATTTTGTGTCAGAGTGATACCCCCATTTCACTACGGGGGTACACAACATTTGCAGACACCCGGCAGCAAGGAAGCCACCCTGTGGGAGGGGTGGCTATCCTTATCCGGAATGGGTGCATGCATGTGCTGGTTGCTTTCCAGACGCCTCTTCAAGCAGTGGCGGTCTCATTGTAACTGGATGTGCCTACCACTCTATGTTCCCTCTACATGCCTCCTGGGATCGATATCCCATGGGCAGACCTCGACTCCCTCAGTGCCCAGCTTCCAAGACCCTTCTTGATTATGGGTGACTTCAATGCCCATAATCCACAATGGGGCTCGGACAGTTACAACCCCCGAGGGCGACTTGTGGAACAATGGGTGTCACACAATGGCCTCATTGTTCTCAACACAGGTGCCCCCACGCATGTGATGACTGCCACCGGTGGTCTTTCGTGTATAGACCTTTCCATCTGCTCTCCTGGGTTGGCACCAGGTTTGCAGTGGGAGGTTCTGTCAGACCCTTGTGGAAGTGACCACTTCCCTATCAAGATTAGCAGTGGAGATGGGGCATGTGGAGCATGTGGAGATGGTGTCTTCGTCGGGCGGACTGGGAGGAGTTCGCCCACCATATACATTTTCGCCCACTGTGTGATTTTGATGGGTTCAACGATCTAGTGAGTCACTTCACAGAGGTGGTGGTCGGGGCGGCATTGGCATCCATCCCCAAGAGCTCGTGTAACCCACAACGAGCACGGGTGCCATGGTGGACGGAGGATTGTCGGAGTGCGATTCGGGCTCGCCGGCGAGCCCTTCGCAGCTTTCAATCTCGTCCCTCCGAGGCCAATCGTATTGACTATCTCCGAGCCCGGGCAAATGCACGACGGGTGATCAAGGAGGCCAAACGCTCCTCATGGAGTCAGTACGTCTCCTCACTTACCCGTCACACGCCCTCCAAGAAAGTCTGGGAAACGCTGAGAAAGATCCAAGGCAGATATTTACCATCATGTGGCTCAGGTCTCCTTGTACAAGGAAGACATTGCCTTCTGCCGTGTGAGGTGGCTGAGGAACTGGGAAGGACGTTTGCAGCCGTCTCCAGTTCCCGGCACTACACGGCAACATTCCTGCAAACGAAGCAGGCTGCAGAACGCCATCCACTGAACTTCACTGGTGGTGTCGCCGAGGGGTATAACAATCCATTTGCCCCTTGGGAGCTACGAGCAGCTCTAGCAAGAGCCAGGGACACTGCCCCTGGACCAGATAGCATACACTATCAAATGCTACGACACCTACCAGAGGAAGGCGTTATATACCTCCTTGAGGTATTCAACATGATATGGCAGCAGCATGAAGTCCCTGCAGGCTGGCGAGAGGCTACTATAATCCCACTCCCAAAACCTGGGAAGGATAGTAGCCTTGCAATAAATTACAGACCCATTTCATTGACGAGCTGTCTTTGCAAAACAATGGAACGAATGATAAATTGGCGCCTGGTGTGGTACCTCGAGTGGCACCACCTCCTTGCCAATGCCCAATGTGGTTTTCGTGCTGGCAGGTCTTCGGTGGATCATCTGATCTCACTGGAGACTGCAGTACGTGAGGCCTTTCTCCACAGACAGCACTTAGTGGCTGTCTTCTTTGATGTGGAGAAGGCATATGATACCACATGGCGCCATGGTAT
>JAAFCE010009125.1:3771978-3788086 GCA_013389805.1 Trigoniulus corallinus | reverse complement strand
CCGGATGCTGGACAGTGTTCATCATGCTGGCATCTGGGTGTCCATTGAAGCGTTCCGCACAAGTCCAGTACTCAGCCTTTATGCTGAGGCTGGCGAACCACCACTGACTGTGCGGTGGCAGTACCTGGCAGCTGCATATATTTTGCGGCTGAAAGGTCAGCCACAGCACCCTACACGCCGTCTTATAGTGTTACTAAAGACGGCCATTCGACCGCCGCCGGGGGGTTCCCCCTCCATTCGGTGTGCGGTGGATGGACGGTCTTACTGGCCTGGGTGTGACTCTGCCTAGGGTGCAGCCTGTGCTGCCGGCCTCTGTGCCACCCTGGACAGTGCCAGAGCCAAGTTTAGATTTGTTGCTTGCAGCCTTACCCAAAACCAGTACCGATAGGTCAGTGTACCAACAAGAGTTTGGACGCCTCTCTTGGACCTATCGAGGCCATGTTTTTATTTACACGGATGGGTCGAAGGATGGCTCCTCGGTGGGTTGGTCAGTCTTTACAATTGATCATCTCATGGGGGGCCGCCTTCCAGGCGTCACCAGTGTCTTAACTGCGGAACTCACAGCTCTGCACAGGGCACTGGAGCTCATCCAAGTATTGAATGACAGACACTTTGTTGTTGCGACTGACTCCTTATGCTGCCTTCAGCTGTTGCACACTCTATATGGCAGACATGCCATCGTCCAGGGTGTGCACAGATTGCTGCTTGTGATTTGTAAGCATAGCAAGACAGTGTTATTCATGTGGGTCCCGGGGCATGTTGGCATCATGGGCAATGAGAGGGCGGATGCCTATGCCCGTCAGGTGGCCCACTTGCCAGATACACCTAACACTGCTGTTCCCTCCTCAGATGCTCTCCTTATGGTGCGGCGGGCCGTCCATGATCAAGGGCGGTCCCAGTGGTTTGCAGAGACCACCAACAAACTCCGCACAGTGAAGGACTCTCCAGAGCACTGGGTGTCCTCGTGCCGCCAGTCACGGAGGGAGGAGGTTGTGCTTGCTCGGCTTCGGATCGGTCACACCTTCCTCACCAATTCCTACATTTTACGGGGTGAGGACCAACCATGGTGTGACTTCTGTTGGGAGCCTCTCACATTTTTCGCTCATCTTTAGTCACTGTGAGAGATACCGAGAGCTTAGATGGCGACTAGGAGTCAGTCCAGAGCTCCCCACTTCATTTGGGGATAACCCCCAGGCAGTGGAGAGCTCGCTGGCATTTGTGAAAGAGGCTGGCCTCTTTCAAAGAATTTGATATATAGTCGGTTTTTTAGACAGCTTTTGTATTTATTCTTGTATTATTTTGGCTTTTGCCTTTTTATTTCTCTGTCTGATTTGGCTTTTGCCATGTGTATTGCTATGTCTGTTTTGGCTTTTGCCGCTTTTATTGTTATTTCTGTTTTCGCTTTTGCCACTTTTATTGTTATTTGTGGTTTTTATTTTTATGTCTGTTTTGGCTTTTGCCTTTCTTTATTTTTCGCATTATTTATTAGGCTATTGCCGTTTTATTCTTATTATTGTTAGGGGTTTTTTGTCCTTATTTATTGTTATCATGGTGGGTTGGCCATTTTCACCCCCACCATGGTTACTGTCCTTCTGGGCCCTAATGACCTTGTTGTCGATGGGCCCTAAAACCCAAACAAACAAAACAAACAAGACGACATTTTGATTACGTTTTGTGCTAGTGCATTATGAATGACCGCTAGCACAATTCCTTAAGTGCAGCGGTTTATTTGACGTCACCGCACGCTGCCGTCATGTCTTTCATTATCCTCTGCCATTTTTCAAGCAGACAGCTCAACCGCCAGGCATTCAGAACGCAACGTGACATGCAGGACACTGTGTGAGTTGACCACTGGTCAACTCAACTACCGTCACGCATAGCTGCTCTGTGGCACCCCAAGTAGCAGTGTGACGTCACCATTTTTTGTGCTGTGTCGTCTGATTCAATGGTAACAGCATTAGTGCGTGGGTATACGGAACCAGGCATTACAAAAGGAATACGTGCCAACTTCAGCAATAGAAATTGCTCTGCTTACATACTCCTCTTTCCCCTCTTCGCTCCTCCCCTCTCCACTATGGTCACATCCATTGCAATGTGACAGTTTGTTTAGATAGCGATTCTAATTGCCATCTTTACTTCGCTCCACCATGGCTGCAGCCTAAGACAGATGATAGAAAAGCATAGGGCAGCAAAGAAGGACCTCCATGCAGTATTTGTTTACCTGGAAAAGGCATATGATAGTGTCCCTGGACAGTTAGTATGGAGCGTTTTGAGGAAAAAAGGGGTTGATGAAGGACATATTAGGATAGTGCAGCATATGTATGATGGTTCCATTGCTAGTGTAAGGACAGCATGGGGAACCACTGCATGCTTCAACGTGCAGGTGGGTGTGCATCAAGGGTCAGCTTTTAGCCCATATCTATTCAATCTAGTAATGAATGAGCTGCTGATGGGAATAGGGGAATGAACCCCTCAGTGTGTGGTATTTGCTGATGATGTGGGAAGGCTTGAGGAGTCCAAGGAGGATGCACAATAGGGTCTACAAGACATTAAAACATCAATGGAAAGAGGGGGCCTTAAGGTTAACATTTAGAAGACAAGAGTACATACCCTTCAATTTTAGTGGTGAGGCACAAGGAGGTGAGATTCATTGCAGGGGTGAGGGGATATCAGTGGTGTAAGAGTTTCGTTATTTAGGATCAGTTTTCCAGAACAATGGGAAGATAGATTCTGATGTGACCCATAGGATTAATGCAGGGTGGCTGAAGTGGAGACAGGCAAGTGGTGTCCTGTGTGACCGCTGGGTCCCTATAAAGTCTACAGAACTGTCGTTAGGCCCACTATGTTATATGGGTCAGAGTGTTGGGCAGCTAGGAAGCTCGTATGGGCATGTGATGGAAAGGGGGAGAAGGAACTTACTAGGCTAACTATGGAACTGCAAGTCACTGGTGGCATGAAGAGAAGAGGAAGACCAAAACGGACATGGGAGCAGGTGGTGCAAAGGGACATGGAGGCATGTGGGGTGGAGGGGGACTTGGTGGGGGATAGGCATGAGTGGAGGAGCACAACCTGCAGACCCGACCCTGCCTCAGACGGGTTCAGGGTGTTATGATGATGAAGCCACAATTCCATTGAGGCAACTTTGTAGGCAACATGTAGTATGCAACATTGATGCATGCTACTGTAGTCTTTCCATTGCAGCGACTAGAGGCAAAAAGAGACAAGTCTCCTTGCTCCATGCTACTTGTTGCTTGTTGTTGCGAGGTCGTATGCTCTGCCTCTTGGCATCATTCTACATGTCAAACAGTGGCGTCATTGTCGGATGGTCCATGGATCAGTGTGACTTGTCTTGTGTGACATGGTCTGCCACCATGGCAACCAGGCTTCAATTGCTTTGCTTATTTATCGTTTGGTTACTGTTCCTTAGGGTACTCCACCAATGCCAGGGAGAGAGCTTCTTCTCTCAGAGGTGAACTGCCACGTGGCGGTTCACAACTGAAGAATATTTTATTCCTCACTGCACGTAAACGGGTTAGATAAACAAGCAGCCAGTCCCTTATTTGGTGGTTTAGTGCCCCATTCAAAGCTGTCTCGCTGATTGTGAAGGGCCGATTACGATACTGTGCGTGTGTGTAGAGGATGGGATGATGGGAATGGAGAAAATCCACATGGGCCACAGCTTCATTTCACATTTAACGCAAAACAAACTTTCTCTTACCCGAAAGATGCCAACCCACCTTGATCCAGGATTCAACCAGGAACCACTGACGCACCATGCTACCTCTGTTCTACCGAGGTGGATCTTTCTGGCAGCAAGCTTCGTCATCATCATATCGTTATCTCAGTTGTGGCAGGGTCGGGTCTACAGGTTCTGCCACTGCACCCCCGTCTGTCTCCCACCAGGTCCCTGTCCACCCCACACACCATCATATCTTTACAGAGAACCTGTTCCCACGTCAACTTTGGTCTCCCCTTGCTGCAGGTACTACTGACCATCTGCATTCCTGGTATGGCCCTAACAAGGTCCTTGTCCTCTCTTCTCCTTACGTGTCCATACTACCTCAGTCTATTTTCCCTCATTTTTTTGGCAATGTCCCCATCCCCAGTTCTCTTCACCACCACCATGGCTTTCTCCTTTTTTATTCAATGCTCGCACCAAATAAGCAGCTGCTGCAACTGTTTGCAAATACTTGTTAAACAAAACTGAAAGTGTTAGTGTTGCCTGGATGGAATTGCCATAGACGCATGCTACAAGCATGGAATGCAATGTGCATGCGATTTGGAGAAACAAAATCCGCACGTGACATTTTTTAGTTCTGTGACATTGTGGCACATGCACAATGCAAGCGGCACACACACAATGCGACATTGAAGCAACACTAGGAAACAAGTAGCCTGTCTCATGTCGTTCAGTGTTGCCTAGGTGGAATTGTGGCTATAGTCCCCTTTCTCCATCCACCTATGGAATGCATCCTTTTATAGTTTGGTGGCTAGCTCTATTGCATTTTTCCACCACTATGTCTGCCTGCCCTGGAGTGTACCTTCTAGTGCAGACTCACCTAAAATGGCTTCCCCACGTTTTTTACTTTTTATGGCTAACCTATCCCACATTGAATTAGCTGTCTACTTGCCAATCTACTTCCTGCATGAATTTCTGTTTCCAACATATAATAACCTGCACTCCTCAAGAATTGAATACTTAAGGGCAGTCATTACAGCTAACCAGTAGTCTGGGAGAATGCCAACTACAAGAAAATGAAATAAGCGGGCATTCAAATAGTAAGAAACCATGCAGAAATGTTTCATTGAGGTAAATGCGAAGGTACACAAAGATTAGAAACCTAATGTTTTGCAGAACTACCTAAACCACAATTTCTTGGTATTTTGGGGGAGTATCACAGACTTCTGGTTAGCTATCTAAGTTTAAAAACAGCTTTCCTGGTTGTAAAGAATGTGATTGCCTTCCCTTACAAATTCGTTATAGTGGAGTTTTGCTGTACTGTAATTGAAATTTAAAGATTTTGAATAGAAAACACAAGAATTTCAAATGATGGGGATATGTGTGTGTTATGGCTTACCCTGTAGAATCCCCAACTTGCAACATCCCAGGAGGCATGGAATAGTGCATGCCTTTTGTTCACCACCCTGTGCTATAACGCTTGCATTTATTGAAAAGTGCATTAGTGTGGACATATGTTATGGTTGTCATATACCATCTGACATCACCATGGCAACCAGTATATTGGAAAATGATATTTGGAATTCACTAGCATCATGGTGATTTTTCTCATTCATGATATATGTGTGTTCCCTTCCGTTCTATTGCATTCGTTGGTAATTTCAACTACTCAATTAGAAAAGGAAAACCAGTTGGTCATCTGTTTCGCTGTATAAAAGTTGTTGTCAACTGTTAAGAAAACTCCTGTTTTCCATGTTATTGTTCAACGTTATTTATTGTTAGTAATTAAAACGAAGTTCGATTAGTTCCTATATTGGAGTACAAGGAAAATTAATATATTTCCAAAATCAAAAGAACATGCAGTAATCCTACATTTTAGTGGTCCAAATTAATTGTTCACTAGGTGGTGCACGTTTCAGGGAATGTTATAATGAATGCGAATTGTCCGAATTCACAGCTGATAGTTGTCTGAAAGTGTGCAGACGATAATTCACATAATGTAACATGGAATGTAACTATTCATTGTAATGCCTAATTCCGTGGCATGCGATATGAGAGAGAATAGTGCATGAGTAGACGACAAAATTATGACGTTAATCACTGGCACAAGGCAAATTGCATGTGTAGTGGTTCTGTGGCAGACGAAAATGTTTCCAAAACAGCCAATAAAATTTAAATAGCAAACGTTGTTCAAAAAGTAATAGTGAATGAAATGTGCATGACAGTTGTCAGCAAGAAATGCAGTTGACTACCTGTCAAATACACTTTTCGGTGGATTTTGCACTACCATGGCAAAAAAAGTGGAGTTCGTATGTTGTCAGTTTCTGTGGCATTTTGTCTGCTCGAAAGGGATTTGTGTTGGTGTCACATGCCACAGAACTAGGCTTGACATTCATAGAAACGTGCACCACCTAGTGAACAATTCATTTGGACTACTAAACTTTTGGATTACTGAGCGTGCAACAAATTGGTGACCCAGACGTGCTAATAAGGCTATGTGGTCAAGACACCTGGTCCAATGCTAGGAAGTTAACATTTCCATTTGAAAACGACAAAAAGGAATTCAAATAACCGTAAAATTGACATTTAATTTTTTGAATAGCTAATTTTTTTTTCTAATCTCTGACTGTCCTAGAAGAAGCTGCCATGAATCCCACTTCTAGTGTGCATCAATTGAACAAAGCATTTACATTACCAAAATTCTAAATGGCCGACACTGAGATGTGGTTTGCTGCTGTGTAACATCATTTCCCAGGTGAATAACTTTAAGTCTGACATGTGGAAGTTTTACTGTCATAGATGTGCTACCACAGGAAATCATATCTGACATCAGGGATTTGGTTTCCACCCTCGTGGTGTGAACCTTTTTGAGGCTGTAAAGGTAGCAATGCTGCACTGGACTTTGTCCCAGAAGCAGAGAATACTTCAACACCACACCAACCAACAACTGGGTTACAAGAAACCATCTCTACTGCTGCAACAGATGAGGCAGTTGGGGTGAGATGGCTAGAATTCTGCCAGTGACATCTCCTTCATCAAGTTGTTCTCGTCCCATTTGCCTTACTAGACAAGTTGTCCTAGCTTCTGCTGAAGATACAAAAACCATTGTTGAGATTGTGGACAACATGTGGGTGGTGCTGGTTGTGACACACCCCACTTTAAATGTGGTCGCCAAGAAGAATCTGGATCTTTCAGAGGTATCAAGGTTGTGGCCCTGTGTGGATGAGCTTTATGATAAAGTTAGCTCACTCATCTAGCCCACACTCCACAATTCAGACAGTTACTTCACAAACCTTCTGCTTCCAATTCATGACAACAGCACCAACAACATCACAGATTCCAACCAACCAGATGCAAGTGGGACCATGTTGGTACAATCAACAAGTTATTTGTTCCCAGGGAAACAAGTCAAGCCATTTGGTTCATCTATTCAAGAGATGCAGTTTGGTGACTCACTGTCCTAGTCATCTCTGCTTCCTCCATGACAGAATGACCCATAACCAATTCCTGGTGGATACTGGCACAGGGCTGAGTTTAGTGACGTGCAACCTCTTAGTTTGTCAACATTTCAAGCCAACAGACCTTAAACTCTTCGATGCAAACAAGTCTGGCATACTTACTTATGGCATGCACTGATTGACTGTGGATTTAGGTTTATGCCAATCCTTCAAGTGGGACTCATGGCAGATGTGTCCCATGCCATTCCTGATTCACTGCAAGCAGCCACTATGGCCAATTTGGCAGTGGAGAGACTAACTCTCATTGCTACATAAGAACCCAGAAAAATTCTAAGACCCCAAGCTATAGTTGTTGTGTCCCCCTAAAAAAATTTGCAAAGGTGGCCTTCCTTTCAGTAAGCCCTCCACTCTATTTTCCCCAGGTATGAGGTATAAGGTATGAGTCTGTGTGTGCCCTTAGTTCCTTCAATTTATCTGAATGATCCTTTCTCCCCTTATACCCAGCCTGGGACACACTTCCAGCCAGAGGTCCATTGTGCCCCATCAGAAACAGTTGTGAAAAGGCCAATGCTGTGAAATAATCTCCTCTGGCTCAGTGTGTCCCACCCTCATTCCCTAATCATTTCAGACACACTTTCCCTGCAAGAAAACCTGTGGAGTGCAAACTTGCTGCCCTCCTTTGGATTCTTTCAATTTCCTATGATAAGTCCTGTCTGAAGGGAGATCAAATTGGGCTACAATGCTCCAAAATTTGTCACACCATTGAAGTATAAGCTGTTTCTTTAGCCTCTCTTGTGCCATCCCCTAGAACCCTATTATTGAGATGGAGGAAATGCCCAGCCCTCCCAATCAATTTGCCAATATTATCCTTTCAGTTACCTTTACTATTTAAGACAAGTCTAAGATGTTTAAGGGTCACCACCCTATCTGCCAACACATCTCCAATGTAGTAACCAAAATCAACAGGGTTACCTGATCTGGATATCCTAAGAAATCTAAACTTTTTCCCATCTAATGCACCAGTTGTAAATTTTATCTAAATCCTGCTGTAATTGTGCGCAGGATGTGTCATCTGTCATCTTACATGTGTCATCTGCATATAGCTCAAGGAAGGAGTCAGTATCAAGTCCTATGTCATTCATATAGAGAATGTACAACAAAGGACCCAATACACTTCCATGAGGGACCCCAGATGTGCCTGGTTTCCATTCAGAAGAAATACCCTTGAACAGGACTGTGTTGTCTTCCCAGAAGATAGGACCTTTTCCATTGAGTAACTGAGTAACCTTAAAATGTATCCCTAAGATGTATTCCTGCAGGGAACTGGTTTTGGGGCAGATTGAACGGTGATGCTTTATCTTTACAGATCACTCATTTGATCACATTATGGCTATGGTGTGCATGGCCTGGCCACTCCGTCTACTCTCTGGATGCTGAACAATGTACATCATGCCCAAATCTGGTTGTTCATTGGGGCCTTCCACACAAGTCCAATGCTCAGCCTTTCTGCTGAGACTTGTGAACCACCATGACTGTGGTTGAAGTACTTCACAGCTGCATACATTTCGTGGTGGCACTCTATACACCCAGAAGTTTTGGGTCACACACTGTGACGGCCATTCGACCGCTACCCTTGGGTTCCCCCTGGATGGATGGTCTTTCTGGCCTGGGTGTGACTGCCTAGCTTGGAGCCTGTACTGCCGCCCTGGACAATGCCCAAGCCAAGTTTCAATTGGAGGCTGGCAGCCTTCCCCAAAGTCAGTGTACCCACAAGAGCTTGGACGCCTCTCTAACCTGTTGGGGGGGCATGTTTTTATTTACATGGATGGGTTGAAAGATGGCACCTCTGTGGGTTGGTCAGTCTTTACAACTGGTCATCTCATAGGGGGCAGCCTTCCAGGCGGTGCCCAATGGAGTATTTCATTAAAAATGCTGGCCGAAAGTTAAAATTTAAATATCACCAAAAGAAATCACAATGGTCATTTTGTGAAAGTTTAAAGTCTAGTAGGTCACACATAGGTCATAGTTCAACAAACAGGGGCCTGTAATTCTTATAGCTTCATTAGAAAGTTGGTTATTGTGAACTACTGTTGTGTTTGATCCTGATAATGTATTCTTAAAATACAGTTGTTAACTAGTGCTGTGGCCATCTCTTCTGATGAATAATAAAATAACTTTTACTCATAAGGAAATCTTTGAAATAAACTGGTTGAAATTATGCCCCAAAAATATTAAAACTTGGCTATATTTCCATGACACAAAAATTAAAACAATGCCAGGTTATAATGTTAAAAAACAGGTGTAAAAGTACTGAGTTAAGTCCAGTTAAGCAACACCTCTAGTGCCATGACAAAATATAGTCCTTCCCTAACTGTTTCCTGCAAAAAAAAATCCCACCTTTTGGCGCCCTTTTTTTTTTTTTAGCATGAGTTTGAGTTTTTGAAGACTTATCTAATTATTTTTCCATCACAACTTTATATCTGGCGATTTCCTCAGAATCTTGCAAGAGAATGATGGAGATAACTCACAAATCACTCTTCCAACACATGAAAGATGGTTCTAAAAAGAATATCACTGAATGCCCAGAAGAAGAGCACATCAAGTTAAGGGAATCATTAAAAGCCTTTAAGTTTCAATTTAAACAGAAATGGATGGCTGCAAGTAAGAAGGAAGCCATTTTTTGAAAACCAATGAAAAATGATTAGAGGGTTCAATTACACTTCCCACCTGGGCAAAGCAAAAAGAGGGTTGACCAACAAAACATTTCAGTGAGTCAAGTGACTGCATCAAGTGACACAAAACAAAGGATATAAGAGTACAAGTGTCAGCTGATGAGTTGACTTATGCAGCCCAAGTCAGTCAACGTGCTATAGGAAATATTGATTTGTCATCAATTATCAAAGACATAACTAACACCAACACGTACTTCAAAATTCAGAAAGATTGTCTGTTCTGCAAAAAAACCAAAATATAAAGAAACTCACCCCATCAGAAGCTTTATCAATTTTTGTTGAAGCTTACTTGACCAGCAGGCAATATGACATACATAATTCATGCTGCCAATAAGAACATCTACCCTTCATATTTTTTGCTGCAAAAGGCAAAAAAGAATTCTTATCCAAAGGATGAATCCATTCACATAACAGAGACTTCTGCTGAAATTGTTCTGCAGGATTTACTAAAGCACACTGCATCAAGACTGTGCAAATATTTGGAGGGAACCTTAGTAACATATACAGCAGAAGACAAGTGTAATCTTGAAATGGTGTCCAAATGGGGATGTGATTGGTCCCAACAAGTGCAATACAGGCAAAAATTTGCAAGCAGCACAGACAGTGGTGCCAATACTTTTCAAAGCTCATTCGTGCCAATTGAGGTTAATGAATAATGCTGGCAATAGGCAGGGTGCCCAATGGTCTGGAAAACAGGGAAAATGCAGGGATTCAGAAAGCACAGGGAATTTCACCATGTTGAGCATTTTTTGTTCATTTTCTGAAAAATTATATTTTGTTTTTGAGAAATTATCACACTTCATGGCATAATATTGTTCAAGTCAAGAATAAATGATAAAATATAAACCACACATATAAAACTACTTAAAAATTTGACTTTTTAGTACAAGAAATTAAATATCAAAAATTAAACATTTGAAATTTTGTGCCGCATTGATGCAGATCTTACCACCAGGCTGCACTGTGCACCATAACAATAAGTCATGCATTCATTTGGTGTTTTTCAGTGAACAGTGGATACGTTTTTTCTTGTTTTGACTAGAGTATAGTATATAGTATGTAATTGTGCTTTATCAATAGCAATAATTTGGTGATGCCGGTTTTTAACGTTGATTGGATTGACAAAGCACTTAATCCAGAATGGTCGAAATGGCTAGTGCCTGTGAAAAATAAGCTGCATGACGCGAAGTGCCTACTTTGGGCAAAAACATTTTCTTTGAGCAACATGGGAACGCGTGCTGTGATAAGTCATGAAAGCTCTGGTATTCATCAGAGAAATCTGCTTTCTTCTGTCCAAAATAGACCTCTGCTTTCTTATTTTATCCAGAAATCGGTTCCCGAAACCACCGTTGAGAGCTCTTCAGAACGTGAACCAGTGAAGCAACCTGCACCATCCTCTAAACAAGGAACGCTTGGTTTTATGTCTGACACAGCAGCGACTGAAGCTGAGTTGTTGTGGGTCATGCATTCCATCATGAAAAAGAGTAGTTTTCGATGAAATGAGGGAATCTCGAAGCTTTTTTGTAGAATGTTCTCAGACAGTAAAATCGTGGAAGGAATGCAGTTATGCAGGACCAAGTCCACGTATCTTGTAACCCATGGTTTAGCACCATATTTTGCACCATATTTTTTGGAGAAACTGTGTTTAAAAACTCGATGAAGCTGAACATGTTGTAGCATGTTTTGATGAATGTTAGAATCAATATATGCAAAACGAACAGATGGATATTGTTCTGCGTTTTTGGGATAATGGAAAAAATGAAGTAGTGAGCTACTATTTTGATTCAGGGTTTTTGGGTCGTACATGTGCAACGGATCTCTTGCAGGGTTTTTAAAAAGTTATTGACTCATCGTTACAAAAAAAAAACTTTTACAAATATCTATGGACGGCCCTAATGTGAACTTAGCTTTTTTAAAATTAGTCAAGTCTGAGTTGAATCATGTCGAGGAAGAAAGCCCTGAACTTTTAGATGTCGAAACTTGTGGTCTTCATGTTGTTCATGGCGCTTTCCAGGAAGGCCACAAACAGACTAAGTGGAACTTGGAAATGTTTTTGAGAGATTGTTATCAGCTTTTTAAAGAACTCACCTGCTAGGCGGTCGGAGTTCATTTGAGTAACAAACTGTAATGTGTTTCCTCAGAAGATGATCAATGATCTGAACAATGGCGGTCCCAGTGGTTTTTGGAGACCACCAACAAACTGCATGCTCTGTGCACTCTGTGCGCTGGGTGTCCTTGTGCTGCTTTTGCTTGCTCGGCTGCGAATCGGTCACACGTTCCTTACCCTCTCCTACACACTATGGGGTGAGGTTCAATCGTGGTGTGGCTGCTGTTAGGAGCCTCTCACAGAGTCTGTCCTCTTTCACAGTATTTAATTGAGAAGCTCTTTTCTTTCAGGCACCCTTAACTTTTATTCTTGTTTTTTTAGCTTTGCCTTTTTTTCATTTCTGTGTCGGTTTTGGCTTTGCTCTTCTATGTTAGTATCTGTTTAGGCTTTTGCCCATTTTAGCTGTGTCTATTTTGGCGTTTGCCTTTTTATTTATGTCTGTTTAGGGCTTTTGCCTGCTTAATATCTGTGTTTGGTTAGGCTTTTGCCTGTTTTATATCTGTGTTTGTTTAGGCTTTTGCCCCTTTTATCCTTTTGTCTGTTTTGGCTTTTGCCTTTATTTATTCCTTGTTATTTATTTGACTATTGCCTTTTACTTTTATTACTTTTAGTGGGTTTTTGCCGTTATTTATTTTCATCATGGTGGGTTGGCCATTTACACCCCTACCATGGTGATGTCTTTCCACACAAACAAGTAATCCTCATCCACTCCCACTTACCATGGGGGTGAGGAGGAATAATGGTGTGGACATTGTTGGGAGCCTCTCACAGTGACACACATCTTTAGTCACTGTGAGAAATACCATGATCTCTGATATCTTCTGGGTAGTCAGTCCTGAGCTCTCCACCTCCCTCAGGGATGCCCCCCAGGAGTTAGGAGCTGGCTTATTTTTGTGAAAAAAGCTGGCCTCTTTCACAAATTTTAACTTAGCAGTTTTCTGTCTTTTTTTACTTTTATCTTTTTATTTATTATGGCTTTTGCCTTTTTATTCTGTATGTTTTGGCGTTTTGCCCATTTCATCTTTATATCTGGTTTTGGCTTTTGTCTTTACTTATTTTGCTGTTATTTATTTGGCTTTTGCTTTTTTATTTTTTTATCCCATTTAGTGGGCTTTTGTTCTTATTTATTGTCAACATGGTAGGATGGCCCTTTACACCCCCACCAGGGTGACTGTCTTTCTGGGCCCTAATGACCATTGAAGTCAATGGACCATAAAACGCAAAAAAACAACAGGTCAGCTGTTCTTCCTCTATTTTAGTCGTTGGCAAACTGTGGCTTGCAAGCGACATGTGGCTCTTTGGCACATTGAATGCCACTCTTCCACAAATGACTGTGTTGGTGTGCAGGCATGCACAGCAGTATCATTTGGGGGACTTGTTTGTTGGTGTTTTATGGCCCTTTAACTACAAGATCATTAGGGCCCCATCTGTAGCATAGTTCTAGTGCAGAGACTGCCCAGACAATCTGTGGCCATCCATGTCAGTACTAGCTAGAGTTGTGCTGGCTACTTAACTTCAGTGACTGCTTAACTCCAATGCAATTCACCACTTCAGGGGATGGAATACATGGTACAGGAGATATGTGGAACTGAGTAGACGCAGTTGACTAAGGCCCTTTGCCCACCGCCGCAACACAGCTACAACTCAATGCAATGTCACTTTCGCTTACAAATGCAACTCTTTGGCAACAGTTGCTCTTATAATACCATGTAGTTCAGATAAAGAGAGCGTTGTGCGAATCGTGTGAATTGCTTGACAGTTGCAATGAAACTGACATGCTCAATTGTGATACAACTCATTTCCAGCCAGTTGTCTTTACATTGAAATTGCAGTTCCATTGGTTGGGGAAGTCCATATCATTAACATGAATCAGCCTGGTGTGCAACTATAAAGGGACTAAAATTCCATTATTTTTCTGTCAAGGTTCACTTGCATTGTGGCAGTGGCCAAAGGGTCTTATGCACAACTTGAGTGAGTCATTCAGTCAACAGTCTCATTGTGTAAAGACGTCAGTACTTGTCATGGCCACAAATCATATGTGGGTGACAAAAGTATCTTCTTGTAGCTCAAAGTTACCTGTATTTTTCAAACCAGCCATTTCGAAAAATTTCATTTTTGTCAATAAATAAGATCATTATTAAATTATTAAATTGTGTTACTACCTAGATGGTTTAGAGTTTCAGAAATTTGGCTCTGAAAAGAAATCTCAATTATTGTTGTTGATACAGTCGAAATCGTTTATAAAGAACTTCAAGAGACCAACGGTTTTTGTACGTTGTAGCTAATGTTTGCTAAAAGCGATACTATTGTTTATAATGAAAAGATCCTTCCTAACGGTGTTATATTGATGACAGTATGTTATAACTGTTGTAAAATACATACTGCATGTATTCATCATCATCACACCCTTATCCCACCTATTTCAGGGTCGGATCTGTGGATTCTAATCCTCCACACCCGTCTATTCCCACCAGGCTTTCATCTACCCTGCATGCAATCATGTCCCTCTGTACAACCAGCTACCACATTGGCTTTGGTCTCCCCCTACACCTGATGCCACCAGGTTTCCCTTAATATACTGTGTAAGCTCCTACGCCCCTCTTCACATCACATGCCCATACCATCTCAACCTATTTTCTCACATCTGGGATGTTTCCCAACCCCCAGTTACCTCTAATGCACACGTTGCAGACTGTCAGCACGTGACACCCCACTCATGTAATGCAGCATTCGCATCTCAGCCACTTGCATTCTCCTCATGTGAATTTTCCTTACTGTCCAAAATTCCATTCCATGCAGCATAGCGGGCCTAACTACAGTTCTGTAAACTTTACCTTTCAACTTAATTGGGACTGGGTGGTCACACAGCTCATCGCTTGCCTGTCTCCACTTCAGCAATCCCGCATTGATTCTATGGGTAGCGTCGAAGTTATTTCCCCATTGCTCTGTAACACCGACACTAGATACCTACACTCTTGCACTGCTGGTATCAGGCCTGGCTTGTGAGTTTCAGGCGCCCTAGGCAAGTGGGTCCATCGCCAGCTCCATTAATTTAATACAATTCTAAATTGTCAGAGCACTCTTCACACCCTTGGCATTTGTCCCATCGCCAATGCATTGCTATGCTTCTACAACAGGGCGCCTTGAGAAAGAGCCAACATTTAGAAAAGTCCCCACCAATCAGAGAAGTTTGGGTACCCCAGGACTATGGACATTTTAAATGACTGATAGACTGCATGGCAAGGAAGTACATCTGAAGGTAGCCGCCCTAGGCAGTCGCCTAGGTTTGCCAGCCCTATGAACCGCCTAGGTTTGCCAGCCCCATGAACCGCCTTTGGCTGGTATCGCCTCATTGCCACAATGAACGACAGCCCCTTGGTCCTGACCGCTCCAACTGAAAGCCAAGTTCTCTGTTTTCTTCATGTTCACTTCAGCCTGCCCCCCTTTGCTATTGCCGTTCAAATGTCCTGTTTCTTGATGGAGAATTATTGCCATTGCATGCTGTCATAGACAAAGACAGAACTCAGCTGAAAAACTGTCCCTAGAAATGATTTCTCTAGTCGATTTTTACGTTCTAACCAATGTGTTTTTTGCAGGCAACATTAATGCTTTTTTTGTATTGCTTTTCATGGTTCTGACTATTTTGTTCGTAAATCTGATTGTACGTTATATCCCGTGCCGCTATAAACGATTACGACTGTATTTGGCTCTTTTCACTGATGAATATTACGACTACTGCTCTAGTTGGGCCATACAGTTGTTACTTCTTGAATAGTATGTTACACGAATGGGTTGGGGGATCGGCCAAGCAGTCATAATGGGCTGAACCTTGTGTAGGCTGCTTGCAGGTCAGAAGGAGGTAGGAGTGAGTGGGAGATGTGGGAAAGGGGAAATTAGCAGCCCCCATAAGTTCAACCAACCATCCATGGTACTAACTCCGTATGCATTGCTTTGAGTCTGGTTCCATGGCATGTGACACCAATGCAAATCATGCTCGAGCAGACGAAATGCCACATAAACTGATGACATAGGAATTCTACTTGTTTTGCAACAGTAGTGCAGAATCAGCAAATATGTGGAGTTGAGGCACCACTCTTACACTGGCATATGGCACCACTCTTACACTGGCATA